>JAYXIM010013319.1:0-106652 GCA_037575425.1 Anastrepha fraterculus | reverse complement strand
ATAAACGGTAAATAAGATGGTGACGAATTGAGTTGGATATCGCTGCAGTAAAGAAGGAATAAAGCTCGACTAGTTCGGTTTGAAACAACAACAGCCCATGAACTAAAAGAAAGAAAGGTCATGTTGAATTTGGGTTCGACCAGTTTTTATATACCCGCGCACATTTTAGTAAAATTTCATTTGGACTAGCTATTCGTTTCTGGAATCAAACAAACTCTTAGACAATGAAAGTTTTAGCTAGTAATATCAGGCGGACGGGATAAAAGGCGATATAGAGAAGACCCCATTTTTCTCTATCCTCAGATTTTGCCAACGTAATACCAAAGTCAACACGAATATTATATGTACTACGAACTGAACGAAAAGATGATCAGAAAATTCAAGACAAGATGTGAGAATCTGTCCGAATCTGCAGAAATACCAAGATGTGAACAATATCGGACAGCGAGGAATGCAGGAAATGTAGCAGAGCTCAAGGGCAACTGTAGAGTATCTCCTTTGCGAATGTATTGCGAACCACGCTTACAATATCTGGGGGCACGAAAGTTTGAAGGATTGGCATTTTTCAAATAATATTTTCTTGATTACGTTATTTGTACCAAATTTGAGTAATTTTGCTCCATTTGTAACAGAGACCTACAATTTGCTTTTTTTTAACTAAGCTTTTATAGAAGATGGGCGTGGTTACTGGCCGTTCTCGCTCAATTTTAGCATAAACATCTTTCTATTAAGGTAAGTTACCTTCCTGAGCCTCGCAAAAATATCTAAATTTATTTTCGAATTACAGCTTATAACATCGGCCAGCTTAACATAGATACAAGGTGGCGCAATATTAATCACCATATCGGAGGAATTCTAATTTTTCCAAATGGTCTCAGACGTCAATCATATTTGACACTTGTGAATTAGGCAGTTGCATTAATACAAATGAATACTTATCCTTAAGCTTAAGGAAAATATAAAGTTCAGAATAAAGATTTCCATCACTTAACAGCATTTTTTTTATTTTGTGAAAAATGATTCAAACAAAAAATTGTTGATCAATTTTGCGCCACCTTGTATCTGATGTTTCTGTTTGCATATATCCCGATTCCACATGCTGCAAACACATGCAACCGGTGTGTAATAAAATTATAATACCCTTGTGCACAAGTGTCCGCTGGTATAAAACGAATTGCCTTAAATCGTGTCCTATTATCTAATGAGGTCTTTTTGCATCCTTGTCAGACTTACAGGTGGGATAGGGAGGCTATCACCACTTCCATATTACGAATAGGAGAAGGGTCTAAATATCTATAATCTATAATACGGGGCGGAATTATAAATTACGCGTTAAGTGCTATCCGCGCATCTAGAAACAGACACTTCATTGAGACAGAACTAGGAGTACGACTTCGTATCTGGAAGATAATGCGAAAATCTCTTTCCAAGATACTACGAAAACCGGAGCTTTTGTTCGAATTTCCTAAAAACATCATCTCATAATTCTGTGGCCTCTTCCTTTATGATAATTTCTTTATCAATTTTTCATAAGAGAAATTAGACACATATTTTTTTGCAACCTTAAACTTATATGTTATTGTCCTAACTGCAAATAAAACTTTACCTACATTCACACCCTATTATCTACATTTTACAATTCTGCAGAAAAGAATTCACATCCACTGTCCGTACATGTCCGCCCACCATTGTTCATTCGCACTAAAAATAAATTACCACCACTTGCAAATGTTTCAGAAGCAATGCTGTACGTCAATCACGCAAACAGCTTGCATGTGAACGACAGACGGCGAGTGCGTTGGCATAGCCTGAACAGATGTTGGTATGTCACTAACTCGTTTAAAACTTCACATAAAGCCACCACTGAAAGCTGATTGAAACACAAAGAAACACTCGTACAACAACATTTCACATATAGTAGATGCGTGTGCGTGTATGCCATTTTGTGCAACTCGTGCTGTGCTACTTTATTTATTGCGCCCGCCGTACAAAATACAAATTACATAAAGTAAAAGTTTTATAAAGGCGCATGGATATGGAGAAAACAAAAAAAAACATCAAGCAGCTTAAAATGCATGCAGCATTTGTCACATATATATACTCAAATATATATGTATGTACTCGTAGGCATGTAGGAATATGGAAAAGTGAAATTCATGAAATGCACGCACAGCAAATGAGAAGTTAAAACTTACAAAGAAAAGCTTATATTTTTAGTCTTGTTTTATTTACTTAGTTGAAAAATCATGCAATATACACTTGGGGATTAATTCCGTAGGCTAGAGGTACAACTTCACAATACACTCGATTATATCGCCATAGTACGAGCTGGTTCGTGTGTGCTTATACATTGCATGCCGAAATTGCTGGTGTAGGTTTAAAAACGAAAATAACGAATTTACCGAAGTTTACCTTGTCTCGCACTTTTTCCCGTGCAGGCGCATATATTTCTGTATAACTGTAGGAGTTTTCACCACCTACTGTGAGTTGCAACACAAAATGCAACCACAACACTCAACAGCGCGTGGTAGGCTAGAATGTTGCACGAAACGCCATGGCGTATGCGTAATGGCTAGGATACATACATTGTCACGTACATATTGGGTGAATTCAAATGTTCTGCATGTTTGACGCTACACATGTTTCGTGAGTCATGTCTCACAATGCAGCGAGTCATACTAACTATACAATGATTCAAAGGTGACGTAACGCTTCAAAAAGTTTTTATGTGTTACAGCTTTCCAAAATAAAGCTAAAAAAATGTTATACATTCTTCAATATCTCTGCGACCAATATGGTATCGAATACAACAGCAAAGCGTTGATTGCAAGTATTTCGGACTTCATTCGTATCCTTAAAATCATGGAGATCTTCGAGTCTGACTGACAAGTGGACACTTATTCCATTGCCCAGGAGTTAAAAATTATTCAGATAACTATCTGAAACCATTTCCATAAGTTCGAGATAAGTATTTTAACTTCATCGTCAAATTAAAAGGAAAAAAGCTTGGGAACTTTTCATTTCACCTAATATGCACGTAAATTTAGCAGTAGGGGAGGGCGAATGCAAAATATTGAAACGAGAAGCCGCCCATCTACATGTAACTCTTTTTGGTAGCACATCCACACATTCAACCACACAAAATTGTACAGAAATTCAACACGTACATAAAATTTAAGCATCGGTCGGTGATTTTGAAATAAAGTCGTTTTTTTTACACTCATATAAGTTTATTGTAAGTAAAAAACCTAACTAAGTGTTTTCAAAAGAAACACTACTTAACTATCCGGTAGAAGTTATTTGCAGGCACATTAAATGTTAAATTTTAACCCCAAGTATCAACCACTAGGGGACGCTGGTGTCGGCACATTTAGCAAAATCGTACTTATTATTCAATTCGGCCCCCACTTATAACCCAATATGAGTTCTGACATAACAGATCATATTCCAAAAGTTCGGCCCGGTAGTGGTTGCTGAGGTCGAAAATTTTCAGGAAGAGGAATAATAATATAGTAGAACAAGGTAAAGTGCTGGCCACAAATTGGAGGAAGAGGTAGACCAAACATCGAGCAAAGCACTTATTAATTTTGCAGTCATTTGAAATTTACGCATTGTTATGCAAAAATTTATGAGCTTTATGAGCAGAAAAGTGTTGGGTAAAATTTTGATTAAATTTGGAGAATTTTGAAAAGGTGTGTACAAGGTTTAAAACTTAGCAGCTTTCACCTCAAAGTGAAAAAAAAAAATTTGTGTATCGCACTATAAAACGTTATAATGATACTGGTAGCATTGCAAAACGCTATGGAGGTGCACTAAAGAAACCGCAACAACGCCAGGAATGATTCGGAAATTGAAGACTCGACTTGAACGAAATCCATGTCGAAGTGGAAGAAAAATGGTCAAAGAACTGAAAATATCGCAAGACAGCATTCGACGCATATTGAAAAATAAGCTCAAGGTCAAGGCTTACAAGTTCCAAAAAGCACACGATCTTTCCCCCCAGCAAAAAAAGTTCGGTGCGAAATAGCATAGGAGTTGTTGCGCTTGCACGAACGTTGCGAATTTCCTAACATTGTGTTTTCTGATGAAAAAAATTTCCCAATTGAGCAGTTCATAAACACTCAAAATGATCGTGTTTACTTGGCCGAACGCTCATACGAGAGTTTGAGCCTACGTATGGCCACTCGAAGCAATTTCCCATCGTAAGTAATGGTTTGGGCCGCAGTGACCGGTGATTGACGCTCTCCAATCGTTTTTATAGAGCCTGGTGCCAAAGTGAATGCGACTTATTATCGGGAAAATGTTTTAGAAGCTGCTTTAGAGCCGTGGGCACGCAAACATTTCGGTCGTAGACCATGAACGTTCCAACAGGACTCGGCACCGTCTCATAAAGCTCGTGTGAACCAAGAATGGTTAAAAAATCATGTTCCACACTTCATTTCGTCCACACAATGGCTTTCGAATTCGCCAGACGCAAATCCGATGGACTTTTCCATCTAAAAAATATGCCAGTATGGATGCGCTGAAAAAAGCGATTATACGAGAATGGGCCTAAATACCTCAAGACCACATTCGTGCAGTATGCAACTCATTTTTTGACCGTTTGAAGGCTATAGTCAAGGCAAAAGGTAGTCATATCGAGCTAAAGTGAATATATCTTAAAATTGTAATCATTTTTGAACAATTTTGTCTTTGAAATCAATAAAAACTAATTTCACACAAAAAATTTATGGTGTTTTGAATAGGTAACTCTTCATATCGTTCACCCTGTATATGTACATATACGAGTAATATATTTGATCATTTGATTCCTATACGGCACATAGTCCCATATAATTTTATGGGTACATCACCTCAAATGTAAGAGAAATCAAATGTTTTACTTATATTGGTACATGTTCCGACAAGTGAGCTTGGAGGATTGAAATGGAATAGATCACATGAAAAAATTAAGTAGTATTAAGTGGAAACTCAATTCAGCTTTTATACTAATGGTTAAATTTAATGCAGCTCGGGAAACCCGAAAAAGGTGTAGACTGCGTTAGGCTGAATGGTACGATCCTCGATAGAGCCGATATCACTTACCCTTAGTTAATACTCTTCTGAGCATTCGATTGCCTACGAAGTGTGGATATGACGTAGAAAGCCACAATAAGGTCCTCTTGCAAAACTGAGGGTTACTTTTTTAACGCAGAGTTAACTGATTATGAAGAGTTCAATAACTGTACTGGCTTGCTCAACGAAAGGTTATTTATTTTGTGACTTAATTTGCTAGCTCTGTGACTGTAATTATTAATTACTCCATAGTAATTATTACATTTTAATTCATCTCTTTAATTCGGTTTTTTTGTGCAGTAAACATTCAATTTTAAATAGAAAATCGGAATCGAGACAAAGGGTTAGAAAACTAAAAATCCGAAATATTCGTATGATCGAGTCAGTTAACTTGGTGTCAAATTTAAACTCTGCAACACATTCTCTGAGTTGAAAAGATAACAATTTTGCCTTGGGCTACTTAAACTTATGTTTAAATATTTAACCTCAGATATTCTGTTAGTGATCCAAAAGATGATGGAATTATATTCTAGAAAAAATCGAGATCATAGCATAGAAAGCAACTCGTGTGACCGTCAATGAGAGCCCTTAACTGGAAACCCCGCCAGCCTGGAATTTTGACGTTCATTCAAATTTCCACATATTCCTAACCTCAGCTAACTTACACTTGAATGCCTTAATACGGAAAGGAATACAAATGTTTGGGGAATGGAAGAATGGAAGGGCACTGATTGAATACACAGGCAAATGCAAGCATTACTGTTGAATGCATCACGTTAAAATTTGCTCCTTGCCAAATCTCTAAATGTAACTACATGGATCTGGAATACTTTTTGAAAGTTGAATTCCAAATAAATTTGATGGCTTTAAAGTATAATAGTGCATATGATCGTTCTGTGGGGCGAGATAAACGAGAGCTGATCTACAACGGCCTTGTTTTTCTTTTTTGGTGGGTGAGGTAGGGTTCAAAATGCCTTCCCACTTACAGCGACCTTCGTCAACTGCGTCGTGTAGTGTGCCCACTGAAACGATCTCTCCTTCTGGGGAGACACCCTTCCTGGAACTGCTTTCTATATTACTTCAGTAGGGCTTAGAACGGCATCCATAAAGGACCAATTCCATTAACCCACGCCTGGATCCATCATATTTTTAGCCAGCTTTCATGCTATAGGCTCCTCTTCTTGTGTCTCTATCTGTGCGACTTTGTTTTCTTGCACTGTGTCTAGGTCAAACTTTTCTTTCCGTAGTACGTTCTCGATGTATTTCTTTCCCGTGATCCAGCTATCCTCGCGTTCGAGCATTTTGCTGGTTATATTGCTCGGTGCGATGTCCCCGATCTACTCCCTGAGAACATCTGTTACAACTAAAAACGTGTGCTCAGCGTCATCGCTCAGCGCTTCGCAGTATATGCACTTGGAATCGGTTACATTGCCCATGCGGTATAGATATCTCCGGAAGTATCTGTGGCCCGAAAGGAACTGAGTTAAGAAGTAGTTCGCTTCCCCGATGTTCCTTTGGACACATTTGTCAATGGATGGAATAAGACGGCCTTTGGAGTCATGTGATGAGTGTTACTTCGTCCCAGTTTAAAAAGCACGGCAGTAGTCTTGAAGGGGCGGCTACCATAGCTGAGTGGGCTTATCCGTGACTATCATGAATGGTTGATTTCGGATACGATGTCCACCATCAAAGGAAGCAACAAAATTATAAATTATTAAAAACGTCCTGCCTTTTGGCAGGCGAAAACAATTGAGAAAATCTGCTCCAAAGACTACGTTTAAGAAAAATATCTACATTTCGGAGGCGACATAAAGCTTTAGGTTTCCCCATTTATAGAATAAGTTCGAAACGTACCCCACGCCTTGAATTTGTGCCTGAGCACATGCAGCAAAAATAAATCTCGATGCCTACGCCCTCACACACGCACACACATACACAAAAATGTGCATATTTTACTGCGTACGATTGGCTTGGAGAGTGGCCCACTCAACCACTGAGTACCAGTTTTTTTATATCAAGCGGAAAAAATACCAACTCTTTTACCCAAATTTGTAATGCATATGCAGATTTTTGCTTATTGAGAAAACAAATATTTTTTCAATACAAACCAAAAGCTCAAACTGACTATTTTTGGACAAAAAATTTTTTGCGGTTGGGTTCACTAATTTGCGTGCTCAGTGATGTGGAATTTAGTGGTTTCCTGCGTTCGTAATTTAGTCAGACGTTTCATTACAAAATCACGTACTCGTATGTGTGCATGTATGTAGAACAGAATAAAAGAAAATGAAAATCCTCTTGAGACTGCAACCAGTTGTTGTCACACGTTAATTAATTATTTTTGTAGGCTCCAGGGATGGTATCCATGCAACATGAATTTAAATAAAAAAGGAGGGATCACAATGTATGTAGCCGCGCACACTTTAGTAACATTTTATTTGGGCTGGTAGTTAATTTTTAGAAGCAAACAACCTCATAGACAATGAGAGTCAGACGGACGGGCGGAAATTTAACTCCAACATGTGAAAAATGAGCGCGGCTTTTATCCGACCTCAATAATATTTATGTTGGATCTAAATAGGGTGGGGAGCTATATGTGTGGGGAATTTTTATTCAGTCCTTATCGAGATTTACCGAAAGTTACCCAATTTTTAAAATTGTAATTACATCGCATTTCTTTTCTTGGGCTCATTATTTGTGCCAAATTTAATTATTTTTGCATGATTTGTCATTTAACAGGGACATTTTGCATTTTGCTTTCTGAAAAGTACCTTTTTATGCCAGAGAGCAATATACATATATGGTGTATACAAACATATATATACTTATGTCTATAATTGTTTCTACATATATTTAATGTTGTTGCATACAACCGGTATGTGAACAAAATGGCGAATACTCTTGGGCACAAATGTGCGGGTCTAAAAATATTCATACATATTTACGTATACGGGTCTGTGTGTGTAAATTCATGTAATTGTGTTGTATTAACTGTTTTCGATACTCTCATTTTTACGTAACTTCGAATCAGGTTAGCTCGTTAAGCTAATGACCTACTGTTGCCACCTTTGGACTATTAATTTTAATGCCATATAAAAATGTGCAGTTACCAAACACTCAGCACATTTTTTAAATACAAATGTATGCATATGTATATACAAATGGCCACAAAGCAGGAAATAATATTAGCTTCCAACTATTACATTCAATTGAATTTTTATTCAGGACAAGGAATTTTTATTCCCTTTTCCCCATTCCTTTCATAATTCGGAGAAACTTCATATGCTGCCAATTATTTGGTAACGAGCTTTGCGAGCAACGGGGTTTTGTGATCAAAAATGTTTAATTTATTACTCGATCGAGACAAAATTGTGATAAAATTCTAGTTGTATTTAAATTTGAGCTATAGAGCGAATTTTGTCAGTACACTAATAAAAGCGTGATAAAACTAGCCGCAAACACTTTTATGAATTATACTCATTAACAAACAGGAAATTAATTATTATATCTTAAATAATGATACATTGCATTTCACATTCAATTATAATTAATTATTGTTTGCCGTTCTATTCAGGTTAATTGCAAATAATATTTATTTGAAAAATTACTGCGCTTTAATGAATTTTTGCACATTCCATTTCAGTGCATGGTCAGAATTTGCAAAGGCCATAAAATGGTATGTGGTTACATATTTATGTGTGAACATATACGTTATGTGTACGTATCGCTGTAAATATTTAACAATTTTCATGCTTCAATATCATCATCACGGTTACTATAACGAAAAATAAACCACAGCTCAATTCCAGTTATTTAAAGCAAAACCAAATGAACTTTTGTTTTTGGTAAGCAAATTTATTTATTTTTTTCTTCTTTTGTGTTGTGTTCGCGTGCATTCATGTTTAAAAAGAAAATCGATTCAACAACAACAACAACCACAAAGTAGTATCTAAATGTTTCCTAAGTGAGAAGAAAAAATAAAGTAAAAACAAAATCGAAATAGAAATTTAAGCGAAATGTGAAATTCCATTTCATGTATGAGCAACATCAGCAACAGCAATAGTCCAGCGCTGACCTAAATATTCAGTGAGAAAAGCGCTAATCGATTATTGCTTACCTGTTAGAAAATTTTCAGTTAAAATGCCAACTCACAGTGTTCACACACGCCAACATAAAGGCACGCTCGACAACAAAGATAGTTCGCCGAAGGTAATTACTTTTGTGCTCTTGCCTACATAAGAATATAGTCCTTAGTGTACCCTATGATCAGAAAGTACCGGGAATGTTTAAATAAAACAAAACAGAGCTAAGTTTCAGCAAATTTATTTTATCTCCTTCAAATGACCCATCTGAAGCAACACACATGTGCCAACGTTTAACCCAGTCCTCCATGCACCCCTGGTATGCCGACGAAGGGATGGTCCTCAGGTCCTTCGTCTCATTCTCTTTGATCTTCTGTATCGACTGAAATCTCCTTCCACGAAATGGTAACTTTAACATGGGAAACAAAAAGAAGTCGCACGGGGCCATATCAGGTGAATACGGTGCTTGCACGATGGTATTTACTTGGTTTTCGGTCACATAATCCTTCACAATTTTGGCTCGGTGCGATGGCGCGTTTTCATAATGCCAAATTCAAGAATTGTTTGCCCACAAACGCTTCAAAACAGATAAATAATATTCTTTTTTGACTGTCTGGCTCGATGGAAGATACTCATGGTGCACTTGGCAATCGAAGAAAACAGTCAACATCACCTTCCCGGTACTTTTTGATCGTAGGGTATATGAAGCATTGTTTTACAAATCGAACACCTTTCTTAACAACATATATTTGGTTTCAAGCTAGAAATTTTGAAAATAAATTTCCATGCCAAAAATCACAAAATTAATCACAAAAAAAATCTCAATACATCTCTCCCTATATAGAGCTTAAACAAAATTCTAGCCAAACCAAGAAGGTGTACATACATTTTTCTCCATCTCTATTCAATATGCTGTATATTTATACAACTCTCCGAGTATTAAGTTTCCCATCGTACTTCCACTCCATTTATAGTATTTCCTCTCTCCAATAAGCAAACCCTACACTTTCATTACATCTCATTGTACATAGTAGTGGTTTCAAACATTATGCCCCTACCGGGCGTCCATTTTGTGGCAATATACTATTTTCAACGCGACTGAATTCATTTCACTTCATCATTTTCACCTCAAACAGTATAGTTGTTTTAGGCTGTGCGCCTGAGTTCCATAAGTTTCATTGGGGTAGTGGCCAATAAGATGGTTTGTTTCCCTATCTAATACCCTTCCTCCCTCTCTTGTCTCTCTCTATCCATACGGCAGTGTGGTTATTATACATACTCGTACTCGTAGCACTTGACTGCTATTGTTGCTCGTCATTGTCTAAATTTCAACCACTTGTTGTTCTTCCTTGCAATGAATATATGCACTTGTAGGCACGAGTTGTAATTCATAGCGAAAGCGAACATGCTCTGCAGGGAAATTGACGAGTTTCGAATTGGTCCTGTCATACATATTTGGATATGACTAATGTTAATGCTCCGAACCAGTAGAAAAACAAATATTAAAATAGACAATAATATTAGCAGGTTCTAGTTTTTAATTAATTTTGTTGGGTTTTCTAGCATAAAGCTTTGAGTACCGCATTCATCACATATTTTTCCTCATTATTCGAAAAAAAAACCGATGTCAACTATTGGTGAAAGTAACAGGTTCGAAAACTCGTACACGAAATACCAATTTCAAACCTCTGAGTGTATTTCTTTCAAGAAAAAGCTCCTCATAAAAACTACCTACATAAGCATCATAAAACTGTGGGTCCATCCATTCATTCACGCAAGAAGATGTACACCACATATACATATATTTACATAATTTACGGTATTTGTAACATTCAGAGTTGTAAAAAAACCTGACTAGCGCGAAGCACCTAATAGAAGTGTACGCGCCAATTATTTTTATTATTATATATTTTTTTAATATTTATTATTTTATTTATATGCAACTTAATGCATTATTTTTACATAATATTTTTTTAATAGGAGCAACACTGTTTTACCTTTCCAACGTTATTGCGGAGATATGATATTGAGCCTAAGTGTCAAAATAGCGTGTGACTTAAAAAGAAAGCGTAATTTTCTCATTTTACTGCGTCCCAAATCTAAGCTAACCAACCCTCTATTGACATGCTTTTATGATTCACATATGGTGCAATATTATTAATTCTTAACCAAGAGTCTGTTTCACTAGTTCAGGTTTTCCCCGCTGGGTACGTACCTTCAGCTCCTATTGAATAAAAGATGTGGAAGTTGAGTGATATGTATATATACACACATACACATATTTGTGGAAATACGTAAACAATGCCTCGAAGTATGCAAGCAAAATCGTCTCCAAATATATTTTGTAATCAGATACTATTTCGCAAACGAAAGCTAATATACGAGTATATGGTTCATTATATGTACATATACATACATACAATGCATTTTCCATATTTCAAAGACCAAAGCTCTGTTTTGCTATTCTGTATGTATGTTTCTTGAATAAATACACTTCATTTAAGCTCTTACTCAAAATTCTGGTGGATTATAAGTTCATGTTCTAAGATATTTTCAATTTCAATCGAAATTTTTTCTTTTACCATAAAAGTAGCGAAGAAGTAGATTTACTCAATGGTTGTATTGTTGAGCACTTTAAGTATTTTTCTTCTTTAAAAAGGGGTTGAATCTCTTTTACCTTCCTTAAATCAGGAAGAAGGAAAACGCAGCTCTGCGCTTTTACTGTATACAGGACAGCACCTAATAGACTAAAATCTTTGAAAATATATAAAATCCGGTCCATTTCGAAATGCGTAATGTGCTATAAATAAAGGTGAGGTTACAAGTCGTAGCCGAATGGGTTGGGTACGCAACAGCAATTGATGGAAAAAGTTTTCTCTAAAGCCGGTCGCCCTCCGAGTGTATTTCTACCATGAAAAAGCTTCTCACAAAAACCATCTGCCGTTCGGAGTCTGCTTAAAGTTATAGGTGTCTCCATTTGGGGAACAACTGCAAGATGAAATGCCACAAATAGGGGGAGGAGCTTGGCCAAACACCCAAAAAGTGTGTAACAAGTTTTCTGGTTTACATCGGTTCTAAAGCCAAATCACATGCCATAGGCAGGAATTAGTGGTAATTACTTGCACCGTGATGTGGAAAAAATCGGGATTGTCGGTTTTTAAAAGTTTTACTTCAGACCATCTTTTATCATCATCCATTCCATTGAGTAAAGATGTAGCAAAGTATTTTGGCGGTACTGACGCTCTACTTACTCGTACAACTATAAACACCCTTTTACATTATATAATATTAAAGTTTAAGTACTAAAATCTAAATAATAAAAAATGTTTATCAAAATATTTTTGATTTCTACTTCATTTAAATGAAAATGCAAAACCAAAACAATCAGAGGAAATATTAGTGGAAGATTAAATAGTTTGCAAACGTCAAAACTGCTAAAAAGGCCTCTCGTCGGCTCTTACTTATATTACTATATTTGTATTATATAAAAACAATATCTTGTTTGAGAGGAGCGTAAAATTATCACGGACCAAAGAATACGAGTATAGCAGATGAAGAAAGCCGGGAGCCGTAATCATGCTCTTAGGGAATTTGACGTAATCAGCTGATTTGTTGACCTAATAATTCGGTATTTCTTTTCATTACAATGCTGGCACGCAAGACCACACACACACGCAGTGATTGCTTCAGAACGCGACCACTGTCCCGCCCTTGCCCGACGCTACATTGTTGTTTAAACTCTTACTTCTTTGGATGTATTTCAGACTTAAAATCCACAGCCATCCAAGAATAATAGACCACAAGATTGTGCCTGGAACTGAGATACGAAAGAGAAATGGGATGCATTGGTCACAAAGCAATAGAGGCTATCGATAACATATAACCCCAATAGGCAATTAAGAAAGGAACCTGGACGCAGGTACAAAGGCATAAACACCTTGATACAATGCTTTTAGCTGTCCCAGGGTGGAATCAACCGAGAGCGGAGGAATATTATAGGACTAGTGACATTTTCGATTTTAACCTCCTCTGAAAACACAAGATTACATTGCGCTGACAATAGTTACCAAAGAAATCTCTTACATCAAAGGCATCTCCAGCGAAGCAACGGTTAAAGAATGATTGTCGACAGCGCAACTTCAACTAGCAGGACAGAAATCGAAGGCAGTACTTATAACCAGCCGGAAAAAGCTAGAAACGACCACGCTTAACATTGATGGGCACTACGTTACAACGCAAACTGCCTTGAAATATCTGGGCGTTATGAACGATGCGAGACTAAGTTTTCTGGCTAAAGTTAGCCAGTCCTCAGTTATGTATGCAGCAGCCATATGTGGAAAAGCTCTAATACAGAAATCCTACCCCAAGAAGATGGAAACAGTGGAGGCTAAGTGCCATTCGAGTTGCCTGTGATTTTAGAACGGTCTCATCTGAAGCGGTGAGTATCATATCGGGCTTCCGAACAACATATTACAAAGCCAAAAGCCTAAAGGGAAGACATAGCGAAACGGATATCTGCTTGACACAATTCCTTATGGGGCATGGCTGCTTCAGAGAGTACCTTCACAGATTTGGTCATGATCACGCAATGAAGTGCTCGTTCTGCGGCAGTTGTAGTGAAAATGCGGAACATATCTCCTTTTACTGCACGGAATATGCGTCCGAAAGGACGATGGTAATGCGCTACAAGATCGCGGCAGAAAAAATGGCGACATAGCGCAAAAAGGAGATAACCAAACGATGAGGAATAGACTGTGGAATAATGTAGTAGAATGCGTATATGAAAAGACACAACAATCCAGCTTGTCCCTGAGAAGCAATGTCTAACAGTGGTACCGCAGGGCAACTTTAAAGCCACAGAGGTCAGAGTTAAGAGTTTAGTACGTACGTGTACTGTTTCGCAAGTCCAATTTAATAAGATAATATTGATTGTGAGTGGCTCCGAAGGAGGTGCACCTGTAGCGAGCAGAATAAATCGTACATGGCGTCTATATTGACGGTATCTATGTAAGATTCTCTGCAGCGATAAAAAAAATTATGGGTGCTGCCTTTGTATTTTGTATATTGTCACAGCCATCCACAATATTTCATTGTTTATTGGAAAACGAAGTTTCACAATATTGGCAATTAGAGATTGGGCTTGAAACCAAGCTACTAGTATCACAATTCCAGTCCAGACCCATACCCTCATGGAGAGTGGCAACCACAGTTGCTTAACCTAATCTACATTAGAGCTAAAAATATTCTCACGGGAGACGCAATCCTGTAATCTGTCATTCTATGTAACTTGTAGCTTTCTACATTTCTCCAGAAATTGCGCCATTTATACCCCATGAGGAAATCATATCTTAAACATTCCCTTTCATCTCTTCCCACTCTCTTAAGTTTAAGTTTTCTGCAACAAAGAACAACTTGCTGTTATAACTGTACACAAAACATTATTCTTATAATGAAATTTTCTACTTAAATTCTTGTGACATTTTTTATTTAAATCCCTTCCGTAACGATATTCACAATTTCCTCTACTTGCAGGAAGCTAAAGAGACGCTGTGCGACCCGGAGAAGCGCGCCAACTATGACAAATGGCGCAATAGTGGCATTGCAATGAGCTACAAGAACTGGTTGGGTATGAAGGAGCACGTGGGACAGGTGAGAAGATACACAATTGCTGAGAAAGTGGATAAGGAGGTACGAGTGGCAAATCGAACGCAGCGAGTATAAAAGAAAACGAAGCTAAAAGAAAACTACAAAAATTTTACTCAACGTGCCCCTTTAATGCAATGAATGTACCCCGCACTACCACTACAATCCATTTATACGAGTTAGCGTAACAACTATAAAAAATTAAAATGCACTAAACTACACGTTTCTAGTTCCCCATACACACAATGCAAACGCTTGTGTTGAAAGAACCTGCAACAGCACATTAAGTAATGAAACATTAAAAAGTTTCAACATTCAACAATTTGCTAAAAACCATTTTAGACTGGTATTAGTAACAGCATTAGCTTTCTTACAGCAACCAGCTGACCATTTCTCTGTTTCGCTGCTTTATTATGACAACATCCCCTTTCCTTTCCTCAGATTTGTATATATGTATGTATGTATCTACCTACTTAAAAATACAAAATTATATTCAAACTGTCGCCATATCGCTTGGGGAGTGGCATCCCTACTTCCACGCTGCACTTCCTGCTTTATACGAATATACAAATGAGCGCATAAAAGTATGGGTCGGTTTAAATTTTTGCGCGTTTGTGTGTTTCTGATAAATTTATTTTGTTTCTGAATTCCCTTCTTCCATTTACAATTGTGTACAAATTCATTTCCAACAGAACTAGTCCTTGGTGTAATAAATATGCATTTGCACATTTCATCCATTCCCTCCCACTTGACTTCGTATGAAATTTATGTTGTATATGAGCAATAATTTGAATGCGAAAAGAAATGTCCTTGTAGCCACTTGGATGTTTTTGCATAAATGACTCTACATTTGTAAATAAAGATATGCATAATTTTCATTAGAAAAAGCAACATTATAAAATTTGAAAATATTGTTTTGAGAGCAAGTATCCATTTTTTTTTTCTTTTTTTGTGGTAAACTGCATGCTCAAAGCCATTCTGAGTGTACAATTTTACAATTTCGTTAAAAATTTACGGTTTGTGGGCACCCTTGAAAAAAAATAATCGGTTTATAACTATAGTGGCTCGGTATGAGGAGATCACAGATAAATCCGTTAGAGAAGGGTTGCCTAACCCCAACCCTTAATCATTTCAATGATTTACTGCGGAGGAATCAGATTCACGTCCTCGTGAAGACTTCTTTAGTAATCTACCATAAACTAGTATAGGCGAATTTTATTAAGGCCAATCCCTCGGCAAGCAATAGCAAACCTGTGAGTGTATTTCTGCCATGGAAAAAGCTCCGCTTAAAAAACTATCTGCCGTTCGGAGGCGGCGCAAAACTGTAATTTTTTTTTGTTTAGTGATTTTTGTTTTCGGTAGTGCACCACCCCGTAGTGGGCCTTAAAATCAGGATAAGCCTGCCGCCAAGAATTACATCGTGGGGGAAAAGACCGTAGTCTTCCGACGGTCATTTGTTTCGTCATCGGCTCTGCTCCTATGTCACATACTCCCATCCATTTTTGACTTCTTTGTAGCATGGATTGCACGAATGACTCCGGATAATAATTACCGTCAAATATGATAGGAAGCTTCAACCTAGAGCCATTGAATCGCCCACATTCAAAAAATACGGGGTCGATATCTTCTACCGCGTATTTTCCCACAATAATCTCAACCGATTCGTGTTTGAATCGATGGAGGTATTCTTTCAAGCATCCATGCCGGGTTAAAAAATGAATCAGGTAAAAATCCAATTGTCCGTACTTTCTTTCAAGTCTGCTTCGCACATCTGGTATGCAGCGATGTGTCCAGCGACCCTTCATTGTGTTGTTTCATCTACGTTGCCAAGTTTGGGTAGATACTATGTAGTATTTGTACTAGTTTTGGGTGCTACGAAGTGTTGCGTTTCACTTCCAGCTAACATTGCAGCGTCGTTTACCAGTATATCTACTATATGAATTCCAGCGACTACTATCCCTGCTTCTTCGGACACAGTTTCAAAGGCGCAGCATACTCGAAGCGCACATAACGTTACGTTGCCTATATACCGCGGAGGTAAGCCGAGTGTTGCGTAGCCAGATGCCAGACATGATTGCCATACTACCATACTCCCATACCAAATACTCTTTACAGCGCCTGAGATATTGTCAAAATAATTCTTTTGTCTAAGTTGTTACATCATTGACTTGTTTCCATGTGACTTTTGAGAGTTAACTGTCAGATAGTTTGGATGAATATTTAATCAAATTCTGTCTTCAATTTTCTAGTAGTGCGAAGGACTTTGCATGAAGTACCTCAAATCTCTTCACTTTATTGAATAATCTGTAAATTTTTAATAAATCTACTTGATGTTGTGTATTTGCCCTACTCCATATCCATTTTTATGCTTAGATAAATATATGTATGCTTACCATTACAAATACAGGGTGATCCAATAAGGCCGCAGATTTTATTTTATAAGTAAAACACAACAAAATTTTTCGAATTGATATTTTGGGCAATAAATGAAATGAAATGAAATGAAATTGATATTTTTTTTTTTACCATATTTTTTACAATATCGGTTAAATTCCAACTACAGGATGTGCATGTCAAAATTTTTTCGTTATGATTTCGTTCTTTAGCCCTGCAAACGTCTCGCGCTTGTTGACAAGGACCACACTTTTCACGTAGTCCTAGAGAAAGAAGTCCAATGGTCATAAATCACAAAACCTCGGCAAGCATATAACCTCGTCTTTTCTTGAGATAATGCGTGCTGATACCTTTTTTCGGAATATGGCCATTTATTCATGCGATGTGTATCAAATGGCACCGTACTGGTGAAACCACATACTATTTAACAAATACATAAGTTCACCGTAATAACGTTACCAGCATAATTTTCGAAAAAGTAAGGACCGCTGATTCCGGCAGCCGAAATACCAAACTAAACTGTGACTTGTTGTGGCTGCATATTTTGTCCTTTTTTTCTTTTTCTTTTTTGTTTAACGACATGCCGACTAACTTATCCGCTTAGATGAAAATGTGCCCCATGACAAGGTCATGGAATGCGCTGAATGAATATTTCTATAAAATATTTGGATCACTTCTACGCGTTGTTCAACTGAGTATCGCTTGGTGTCTAAATTTGCCTCGATGCCTGTTTCACCAAAAAAACTTCCGGAAAAAAACTTTACATATCGCAAATAATTGTTGTCAAAAATCTGCATCACCCTTGAATCGCCCTTTAGAAAAAAAATTACTTTTACTTATCAATGAAGTATGAAATTGGTTAGGACGAATTGCTTAAGTCAAATACATTTATCCGTTATACTCAACTTTCATGCATAATTTCATAAGAGTTGAAAAATTCGGTTAGCCAAAAGCAGAAATTTTCAGTTACTAATGATATTTCACTAAAAATTTCGTGCTTCAATTTTATAAACAAATAATATTTTAAAAACCATTATATATATGTTAAAATCAATTCGTCTTAACTGTATAGAACCCGCATGTAAAACAAACCATATTAAACTAAATGTAATCCACAATTCTTTCCGCTTTTATATATCCAAAAAAAAACAATTCATCAATAAATTTAAATTCTTACAACCATCTACCATAAACCAGTCCATGCATTGGGCCACACCAAAGACCAAAGATCGCATGCTGCCCGAGACGGGCGCTACAGCAGGTGCCGGTGGCAGTGGTGGCCTTTCGGCGGCTTCACCAAATCCAGCCCATCGACGTGCCTCCGAGGGTGGCGCCGCACTCTATTATGGCAATCGAAAAACGGAATGGGGCACAGATAATTCCGATGTGGCCAATAAGTTCCGCAACTATGAAATTTAAGCAGAGAATAGCAGCCGCAACAATAACAGCAACAGCAACAAACAATAACAACTAACATAAAAGAACGAAGAAGCAAAATACATACAATACCCGTCAAATAGGAGTGGGCGCAACAACAAAAACAACTATAATAGCAGAGTAAATAAGAATTAAATCAGTATGAAAATTTTATTGATGCCACGGCACTTAATTGAATTGTAGAAGAGCGGAAAATTTGAAACTATAAAATTAAAAATCCAACAAAAACCATATTAGCACACTGCATACATGCATAATTCTACATGTACTAAGCATACAAATGTATGCACGTGTGTACGAGCATGTATGAGTAACCTTTTAGAAGCAGCATTATTGCACTTTAGCCATTTGGGTGCGCAAGCATACATACGTACTCACGTACAGTTATTAGTATTTTGTACACCTGCTGTGTATATGCACGCTGGTGAGCGAAATAAAGCGGGATAAGGAGAAGGAGAGAAAGCTATACACAGGCAAACAACCCCGTTTTGTGGGTTTGACCATGGTTGGCTGCCTAAAATTTCGATGAATTTTATCATATCCAAAATTTTCAAAACTTATCTAAATGTATACACTGAATGTTTTGAAAAATATTAACTATATGTTGTTACTTATTAAATAGTAAAATTATTATTAATATTATATAATAAATAAATATATTAACGTATATGACTAGAAGCGAATGAAACAAATGAAAAAAACGAAACTAAGAAACTGTAATTTCAATAAACGCCTAAAATGATGAAGAACAAAAAAAAGACGATGATTATGAAACAAAACCTTAAGAAAAAACTAATTTATATTAAGTGTAAACCAAATATTATGAAATATATATTTTAAGAGGAACTTGCAAGTAATAAATATACCACAAAGCAACTGCATTAAATGTCTTTATTTATTGCGCAGATTGAATTTAAAAATGTTAAAAAACCAAAAAAAAAATAAAAATAAAAAAGAGAATAAAAATTAAAAATAAAAATATATAAATTACATACCTAATGTTAAGATCTATACTGTATTGAAGAAAAATATCTATTGATGTTAAATGTGTGCCCCTTATGACAATCCCTGTTTTTGAAAACTTTACTAAGCTCGACTCGAAAAGATTGCAACAAAAAACTCTTAATAATATTTACATACAAACATATATTCTATACACCATAAAAGAAGTTAGCAGCTTGTCCAAAAGTCCTACACAAACACACGAACAGGCAAAGGCTGTCAAATTGGTATTTCAAAAACACCGTAAACTAAAATCAAATCTGAAGCGAATTTAAAAGGGAGAAAAATAAAAATAATCAAATAAAATATTAAAAAGTGTGAAAAATACTTAACTACAATTTTAGAAACTTGTGAGCCCCAGCGAAAAAGGAAATACATTTATTTAAAATGCAAACACTATTTCCGTTGCCTATAATGCAATTGATGTACCGCACAAAATCAAATGTTAAAAAACAAAATTAAAATTAAACTTAAAAAAATAATAAAGACAATTGATAAGTCAAAAATATACTTTGCAAAAAAAAGATAGATCAATTATGAAGCTAGTTTGGAGTTTGCTTGCAAACCATGACTTTGGAGAACTAATAATGAAAAACTACGCTCCTCTTAATACAGCACATCAGAAGTTAAAAAAAACATGTAGGTATATGCATAGATATTTTGCTTTCAACGGCGGAGTTTATATCAGATGTGTGTATGTGCATTCTAGCAACTTAAAACTGCAAAATACAATACTGACTTACGAATATCCACGTGAAATTGACCACCTACAAAACGAACAAGAAAAATAGATATTTTTGTTTTATAAATGTAAACTTAAAATAAACCTTAACGAGCGTAAAAAGTACTAGATAACAACAAAGAAAATATTTCATGAATTTGTATCTTTTTTATACTTTTTTTCTTTTATTTGAACTCCTTTGAAAGCATGTAATACACGGTGCAGCATCGCAGTGACTAAAAAGAAAGCTAATTTAGAAAAAAATGAGAAAGATTTTTTAACCCATTTAATCGAACTTATTAGATGTTTACATCAAAGCAAGAATAAAAAAAATAAAAACATAGAATTTGTTTGGTAACGAACCACATTGTATTAATAGAAAATGGAATCAACCACATTGAATTGCTGAAATTTCTTCAGAAGACACTCACAACAAAAAAAAATTAAATCAATAAAAGAATAAAAAGAAACACTTAATAAAAAATGAACTTTGTTTTGCCTGAATTTTCTTGTAAGTATGAATTTTCATGTAAAAAAAATAAATAAAAAGAATCTTCATATGTCGAGTGTTTTTTAGCTGCATGAGAACTTTCGATATCGATAACTTTGGTTTTACAGCTGAGAATGGCAAACTGTGTTGACATTTCTGTTCAGTAAGTTTTGGCAAGTCATCATGAATCGTTTAACGCTAGAACAAGCTTCCACATTGCGGAAATTTACTTTGAAAACAAACTAAACTGTTGATAGAGCGAAATGTCGATTCGTCACCGTTTTCAACTTGTTGACTTTTGTCATTGGACTACGTGCAAAATTTTACGTTAGCATATTGCCTTAGATTTTATTCATTTACTAATCAAACGCATAACCACCACTTATTTTACAGTGTTTAAGCTTAATTTAAGCTTAGAAATAACAGAAAAAATGTAGCTGTTTTAGGGAAAAAAATTTAACAAAGGGAAAAAGTAGGTTGTAAAATAGTGGAAGTATTATATAATAGGAAGAACAATGAAGCATTAAAAGAACATATAAGTGTACCTGCATATTAGCAACTTAGTGGTCAAAATAATGCCAGAATTCATTTTTAAAGCGCACTGTGCTACAGATGAGTTTGAAAGAGTTCCAAAGACGCACAGCAAAAACGAAAACTTGACGTTCAGATACAGGGCACCCGTATTTCATACTAAGCAGAATTAGTGATAGGGTCCATTTATGGAATGAATTCGGTCGACAAGGTATTTACGAGATTTAATGACTTTGTGGCAGCCGCCGTAGCCGAATGGGTTGGTGCGTGATTACCATTCGGAATTAACAGAGAGGTCGTTGGTTCGAATCTCGGTGAAAGCAAAATTAATAAAAACATTTTTCTAATAGCGGTCGCCCCTCGGCAGGCAATGGCAAACCTCCGAGGGTATTTCTGCCATGAAAAAGCTCCTCATAAAAATATCTGCCGTTCGGAGTCGGCTTGAAACTGTAGGTCCCTCCATTTGTGGAACAACATCAAAACGCACACCACAAATAGGAGGAGGAGCTCGGCCAAACACCTAACAGAAGTGTACGCGCCAATTATTTATTTTTTTTTTAATGACTTTGTGAGGGAGCATTAGGCATTTTACTTTTAATAAACCATAAAATTTTACAGAAAATATTTTTCAGACAAAAATTGATATATGATGACGACGTTATACACAATACACGTATCTGGTGATGTTGTTGTAGAGGACATTAAGTTTACTACGACACAGACTATCACAACTGGCATACAACTAACATCCATGCAGTAAGGTTGCTAGCAGAAATATTTTAGCTAAAAGCAATCGAATTTTCACTGATTCAGATTTATTGGAAAAAGTATAAAAATAGAACTGATCTAATGAATCATGTAACTCATAGCCATGGCGGCCATATGCCGGATATCATATTCCACAAATAAATGCCATGAAATTATCAACTAGATCATGATAGAAAAAAATTCATTCCAATCATATTTCTATTTTGTATTATCAATTTAAGTTCTCAAGCTCTCAATAACACACTTATAAATTTTGATTTATATTATGTACATGAGTAGCTTTTGACCTCTTAAGTGGCACCCGTCTACAGAAAGTGCTTACCCAAGAGCTGGCAAACTAAAATTGTGGCTCCTTTCGATATTTTCGTTATCGATCCTTTCTATTGTGGCTATTGTGGCTCCTTTCGATATTTTCGTTATCGATCCTATCTATAGGACAAACAAAAATATTCCCTTAAGCCCTAAAAATATAGACTTATTCAATGGTAAAATCCAATCTCATTATTAGTGATGATTAGGTCAGTTTTGCTGTCAGGATACAAAATTAGAATTAAATCTATGTAATTGTTGTATTAAAATAATAATTATTTACGAAAACAAAACATCAAGTTTTGGAACTAAAAATAACGTTTTTGAAAATCTCATCCATTTATCAGTCTGCAGTTGAAAAATCGTTGTAAACGGATACTTACTTTACGAGAAATATGATAATTATTTAAGCGCTGAAAAAACTTCGATAGTTATCGCTATACGATATTTTGCCAGCTCTATTGCAATCCACAGTCGCGGCAGGTTATGGCAGTATGCGAGTATATGCGTTAAACCCATTTTAACAGAAAACGTGTGAGTCAAAACCATATTTCCACTGAATAATAACAAAAATTTTACAAACTACTTCTGATAGAATCTCTCAGTCAAGTTCGTTATAGTTGCTTTTTATATTTTTTTAAGATTTCTCTTCTTTTACTATGACAAAAGTCTGAATCCGAAAAATGGTTTATTTATTGTACATAGTTGATTTGAATTACGATAAAAAGCTCACGTACCTTCAAAACTATACCTTCTTTTAACTATATGGGCTATGGATTTTTTAAAATACTGGGTATATGCGTGAGTTAAGGGCATGCATATATGCGGCTATAACTGCCCAAAACGGTTATTTTTATTTTTGCTCTTTTTCAGATATAACATGCACGACTGCAATTTAATGCAAGAAATGAAGAGATTTGCAGTTATTTTTGCTATATGTGGAAATCACGCCGATTTAAAAAGTTTTCTTAAGGGCGCCCATTCATTCGTTCATAAGGTTCGACGTGAATTGGAGGCATCAAGCTGCAATGCGGAATTTGTTGAAAAACACAAAAAACATGAGAAATGTTCCGACACCATCGGATCTGCAGAATTTAGCATCTCTGCTCCTTCACACAAAGCCATGGCGACACAAGATTGAAGGGCTGAAAATTTCCATAACCACCCCAACAACGAACTTATGGCCGCCTTACTCCCCAAACCTTAATCATCCGGATTACTACGTATGGGCCATAGTTGAGCGTGAAACCAATAAAAATCCTCATAACACCATTTCTTCTTTGAAAACACCAATTATTACCGTTATGGTTAGCTTTTGTTTCGGTCATGCAATCGTTTCTGGACCTGGATCAAGTAGGTTAAAATAAGTTAATAAGCTAAAGTTGTGTAAAAAATTCGTAAAGTTTTATTAAATTTTGTTCAAAATAAAAGCTAATTAGTCCTGCTCTCAAGTTGTCCTCAAATAACATAAGCACCCTGTATATATTTTTGTTTATATAGTAAACAAAAAAGAAAACAAATTTGCCAGTTTTTGGTCCATGCGCATTCAATAAAGGTGATGGATGGCACTAGACCAACAACAACGTTTTGTACCTAATGTAATGTCGCGACAAAGTGTAATAGAACAGGCCGAACATGTAGTTGGAATCAGCCGACATATGACGTTGGAATGTAGAATGCATACGACTTTTCATTTTGTGCTGGCATCTGAAGGTACACGGACAAAGAAAATAATCAAATCAGCTGGTCCACTGATATCACCTTTAATAGATTCGCCTTGTTTTTGTTTTTGATAAAATGAAGGAAAAAAGTGATATACTTGAAAATAATACTTAACTGAAATTTCAATTTATTTTTAATTCTATATTTTTAGTTAAAACCTTTACAACAATAATGATTGAAAAAAGTTATTGAAAGTATAATTAACTCAAATGACAATGTTCTAAATGTTTTGTTTGGCTAGTGCCACCACCTTTAATAAATGCGCCTTGAGCCAGCCTCACATAATCCAAACTAAACTCCGAAAATGCCAATTTGTGTGAGTAATTACGAAGACACAAAACATTCAAAATCTTAACACTAACCACTTTATTATTTCACACACTTAACAACACAAGACTTTAACCTATACATTAGACCATAATTCACAGGGACGGCGCTCACTCTGATCATGTTCACGTATCCAACGATTGAGTACTGAAAATAACACAAAACATTAATTTATGGGAAAAATGTCTTCGAACTCATTTGTTTTCAACATACCCCACTTGGAGCCGACGATAATCGGACAACCTCCGTGGAGAGTACGTTGATCTTTTTCGCCACTAGCATGCAGATTGTACCAGAAAGCCGCAGCACCCTTTTTGGGCTTTAACAAACGTTTGAGATAAGGAAAAGCAGTGCCGCCGCCTTGCTCGACATCAGTTAACTTGAAAAAAAAAAAAATAATAATAAAAAATTATAGATATGAGTACAGTGAGTTAAAGAATTTCTGGCAAAGTGACTTTTTTACAATATTCGCAATGTTCTTCATCCCTCAAAAATTAAAAAGAAAAAATGTAGAAAAGCATAGCTAATATTGGATCACTGTGCCAGAACTTTTTTGAACTTTAATTTAGGCAAAGCAAAAGTGAATTGACTTACATAAAATAAAACTGTTGCAATTCGATTGCCCATTTCTTTATCGCTGACAACACGATCAGTCTGGTATGAAAATATCAAAAATTTGGATTTGTTAAAATTCCTTTCGAAAACAAATAAATCCTCCTCACCAAACTTAAATCAAACCAATCATAATGTTGTTCATAATGCCCACCGATGCCATAATTCTGAAACTGGTGATCCTCTGCAAAGTTCATATTTAAATTTGTCATGTCCTCAACACGCACATCAATCGTCTGCAGTATTTTATGCACTGTTTTCGGTAAAAATATGGCTTGACTTGTGCGCACACGTGAGACAACAGATTCATTAGCACCAAAGATTTTCGAACGTACAATGCGATTTTTTGTTAAACTTCTCATTATCTCGATTTCAGCATCCGAAAGCACATCGTAATAGAGCACAAGCAAAGGATAGTGATTTAGTTCTTCGGCTTTTATGGGTGCAAGCAGTAAAAAAGGATGCGTCTCGGTGAGGTAGCCACAACGTAGATCACGTTCTTCGCTCGGACTTTGCGTAAATAAGCCATTGCAAATGTGTTTGTAAAGCGTAGGGGGATCGGTAGTGAATAGGTTGGTTGGTAATGGCTGCAAATGTGGTAAGGAATAGATTTTATACTGGGAAAATAAAAATTATTTCACATTACGCAAATTTTCACGCACTTCATGGTCTTCCGTTAGATTAACGCTCGCATATTCACTTTCAAAATGTTTAGCCTGAAAATGCAAGTAAGTCGTTGTATAGTTCTCGACATTTGGACGCAACTGCACAAGCTCCGCAAAGGTTTGATTTGCGCCCTTCAAATCTCCCAGCTCCGTTTTTGTTTTGGCCAGCATCAACAAAACTTCTGCCTTATCGATTTTCTCCTCTACCGAAAGCATTTCGCTGGGTAACACTTCGACGTTGCGCAAGCGTAGCGCTTCTGTAGCCCATGCATGAGCGAGTCGCGTTTTATTTTCTTCGGCAGCGTATTTTGCAATATCAAAACAAAGACGGGCATCTAGATTGACGCTGGGAATGAACGAATGAGAAAATAAAGATATTGAAGAAAATATTCCTAAATGATTGTGATGAAATTACTAGGACAGCACTCACTTATACTTTACACCATCCAGTATACCTTGAGCCATATCTGCTGTGTTGAGCCGGTAGACATCCTGTATGCGCACCAAGCCGTCAATAGCGCCATCTAATTCGGAAGTTCCAGGATATGGAATGGCGTCCTTGTAGCGCTCAATTGCGTTGAGTGATTCTGCGGAAATCAAACATATTTATTTATTCTTATTCTTAGAAACTCGTCTTTCTTTGTATCGTATAGGTTTTGTGCCTAAATTTCAAATTCATTATGGTTTTATTGCTTCAACACCAACATTAAGTACTACGAAATAATGTAACCAATTCCAAAGCCATATGTATAAATAAATAAAGCCATATTTCTTTATTTCTCTTCACATCAATAAATAAAGTTATATAGCTTTAGTTCTATGAAAAAAGTGAAATAAGGTCATAATAAAAAAATTGCATATGAGAGACGAAGTAATACTGTTGCATTTCTATAAACATTTCAAGCTTTGTCAACCATTTTACCAACAAATAAAGCATGAACCTCAGAAAAAGCAACTTCTTGTGAAAGGCTTGCATGAACTTTAAACAGCAAGTTATTGAAAATAAATTTCTATTAATAATGATTATTAGTAGCAACAACGACTATCTGTCAAAGTCCACTTTTAAATTATAAAATTTGCAAACCACTATAATATACCCTTACCCTCACAAGATATAAAAGTATCGAGCATTTGATATATGGAGGAAACGCAGAAGATAGCCAGAAAAAAAAATTACGGAATTTGTATGCCACTTCAAACTAACACTTTATTAAACCAAAAGTCAATGAGCTATAAAACTGCACACCCGAAAGTTTTCTAAAAATTCTGGCTAAGAGGTTTGAAATTTTTATCTAAATGTATAGATTTTTTTATGAAGTGACACAAGGTTTGAAACTGGAATTTATATGGGTTTTATAGTAAACTAAACTATGTTAGCAAAAAAAAAATATTGAAATACTAAAAATACTCAATACTAAACTAAAATAACGTCTAAATTTGTCAATAAGTTCCTGTGCTATAATTATGAATTACAGGGTTTGATTGAAAAGTAATGAGCCTTCCCGCGCGGAGCGTCTGCCAAGCGTTCAACCGAATCGGCTGGGGAGGGAAAATGATCGTTGGACCTTCCCCTTCCGGGGAAACCGGTCCCAGTTCGCTGGCAACAGCGGTGTTAGGATTTTGCAGTGGCGAAAATGCAGCGATCGTTAGAGCAACGTTACTCGATCAGATTTTGCGTAAAGCTAAACAAAACAAGTACCGAAAGCATTGGGCTACTCAAGGAGGCTTACGGGGACCAATCTCTGCCCAGTGCCCAGGTAAAACTGTGATACAAGTCGTTCAAGGAAGGCCGGGCGGACGTCGAAGATGAACAGCGATCTTCGACGACGCAAACAGACGAAGATGTGAACCGGGTTCGTGAATTTTTGAACATTCCCCTCCGGACTTCTTGTTGTTCCCGCGCCTGAAAAGAAAGCTGAAGGAGAGGCGTTTCGACTCCATCGAGGCGATCCAAGAAACTGTGACAGCCGAATTGAACGCGATTCCGGCGGATGAGTTTAAAAAATGTTTCCTGCAGTGGAAGGACCGCTACCAGCGGTATATTGACGCCAAGGGTCCCAGATACAGATACAGATACAGATACAGATACAGATACAGATACAGATACAGATACAGATACAGATACAGATACAGATACAGATACAGATACAGATACAGATACAGATACAGATACAGATACAGATACAGATACAGATACAGATAGAGATACAGATTCAGATACAGATACAGATACAGATACAGATACAGATACAGATACAGATACAGATACAGATACAGATACAGATACAGATACAGATACAGATACAGATACAGATACAGATACAGATACAGATACAGATACAGATACAGATACAGATACAGATACAGATACAGATACAGATACAGATACAGATACAGATACAGATACAGATATAGATATAGATATAGATATTTGATCCGTTCGGACAAGAGGGGGTTTTAATTCGTGTTAAAGTCTCACACTGACGGCTGCAATGGCCATAGACTGTCGATGCACTCCTCTTCCATAAAAAAAGAAGATACAGATAACAAAATATGACCTTGGTTAAAACTAAATTTACATTATGTTTAAAGATATTGGCATGTTTGAATTACTTTTTCCTGATTCATATTGCATAAGGTTTTCAACACGCTCCCAATCCATTGTCAGGCGTTTGGTTAGCATATAGATATTTAACGGGCTCTCAAAGTAATCCGCTCCTTCTCGAAGTGCTTCATCACGATCTGTTTCCAATTCTTCCAATCGACTGCAAAACGGTAAGTAACCAGTAAATTGGGTGATTAGAGAAGGATTTTCAGAGTAGTAATTTCCATAATTCGTAATAATGTAAAATGTTTCTAACCAAGCAACACGAAAAGCAATTTGAATGTCTATACACATATTCATTTCAGCAGAGGTACCTACACTTTGAATATAATTTCCTTATCTCTTCTTACACTTCACAGCACAAATATTCTGTTGAATGCAAAAAGAAAATTATTTAATTCACAGATGATTGGGGTGGGGGAGAATCTGTATTGGCAACATATGCTGCCTAAGTAGGCGAATATAAACCACCCTTTATAAGTTTTTCGTCAGGGAACCGTTCTACGCTCTGCACCCACAATGTTGTTTTAGGTGAAAATTGTAGAAAAAGTGTGAATCAGATTACAAACAGCCTAAATACATTTGGGTCATTTAGATTTTTAAGACACAGAATTTGAACCGGCAGAATTTTGAAAACCAAAATTTTTGGTATAGAATATTGTATCATACAAATTTTTACACATTACTTCTCATCATCCTATTGTATGACGCAAGAGATTAGACGATGACAACATCGAATGCTGGGGGTTCTTACAGTTTTCGAGAAAAATATTCTACGGAATCTTTATGAAACTTGGCAACGGCAACCATCTACGCACCTTGTACTTCGCATCATGGCTCTTCTATCATACATCTGCGGAATTACCCAATAGTATGAAGGAAACAACCGCAAGTAGTCATCATACGGTATTCTCCATAACCCGCAAAACACAGACGCTCCAACTCTGGAAGTATTCGATGTGGTACCTGGAGGTAGTAGCAGAAAAAAGCAAGGCCCTCTTTGCGCTGGAAAAATAAAGCACAGAAGGATTTGACTTCTCTTGGTGTATTCAACTGGCGCACGGAAAGAAACGACACGTACGTTTTGTTAAACTCGATTAAAATCGCTTAGGCGATTAAAGTAATAAATCAAAGAGGAATAAGGCAATTTCCTTATACTTCAGCTTTATATGGATATCATGTTTGATTATAACTATTGCGCATTTATTTTTAATTGTTTGCAGGTTTGATTTCATGCTTGTTAAAAGTTCTTGTATCGAAATCGTTGAGTACATGAAAAGCTCATCATCAGCGTAAAGTGTTCTTATCGAGTTTAATTCAAGTACGTTATTAAGATATTATATTTTAAAAATTAAGCCTCAAGTACCTCAAGTACACCTGTCCTTATTGCGCGCGTGGAACTTATTACGTAATTACAAGATTCTTTTCTGTTCCCAGTTCTAAAAGTCTTCTGACCTTTATTTCTATTGTATATAAGTCGAATCAATTGCTTTAACTAAATCACCAGGCGAAGTACATATTTTAATTTATACACAATATTTTCGTACATGAGAAACAAGCAGATTTTTCTTGAGTTTGGGATTTGTGCAAGTCCAAATTGGTTCTCATTAAATATTTGGTTATGTTTTAGAAAGAATTTGAATCGATTTAAATAACAGTTTAATAATAACAATAATTTTGAAGCAATAATGCTTAATTCCGTTATTTATAGGCAGCTTGAAAATATTTATTAACTTCTTCTTGTGTCGATTGGGACAACGGAGCCAAATTTTAATTCTCCTAATTCCTGATTAACTGCAAAACATTAATTGATAAATTTGGACAATCGGCCAACTTGAAAGTCTTATATTTCTTTATAAAATGCGCGGATATCCCATACGGATCATTTGCTGACGTTATATTCAAATTTTTGATTGCCCTTTCAAGCTAATACATATTGCATTCCTCCAATGGAAAAGGATAACTGAATTCTGTTGTCAGTTATCAATATAATTTAAAAAAATGGTACTTTCTTAGTAAAGTATTCATTAAAAATATTCCCGATTTGAATTTTGTCTCTTATGCTATTATTTCCGCATTTCATTTCACTAATTTCGGTTTACCGTAATCCCCTCTTGTTCTCCTTTTATAAGTTCCTTTAGAACAACCTATATTTTTGAAATGATGATTTTTTTTACTTTCATTAAAAAATACAGCGTTTAACATGAATAATATAACACATTGTACTCAGCAATGTTAATTGAGGCAGGATTGAATTGCTCGCCCTAAGGAGTTGCCGTCTAGCTTCTTTCACTGCAATTTCTTGATAATAACCTAATTTTTCATATGCATCTTAAACCATTCTCTCGAGTAGGTTCCAGCAACAAAGGCTTAACGGCCTTATAAAGGCCCTTTTCAGAGGTTTGCCCATTACCTACCTAAGGGCTACTGCTGCTGGGTAAATAATGTTTGATGCTTCATATCCACAGCGGAGCGCTACAGCAACGGTATTTATCGCGATAAGAATATTTTTACCCGAGTACTAACCAGTTAACTGTGTTTGGCGAGTATATTCGTCATGGAAAAGTGGCAAAAAATTTTGTGATCACGACAATACTAGTCATAACAAAAAAGTAGTTACCGTTGAGTATTAAAATTGTCATTTTTGTAAAAAATTTAACATATTTTTAAATTTCAAGATGTTTAGAAGAATATGAGACCAGGCCAAAATAAACCAAAAAAAAAACATAAAAATATGAAAATTTGTGTAATAAACTCATGCAATTGAGTACAAAGTGTACCATAAAAGTGAGTCTCAGTGGACTCTCACGAGTCAATGGCTCTTATAAAGTGAGTGCAGTGCAACGTTAGAATTTCTAGTACGTAAATGATACAAAGTTTTCCAGAAAATATTTGTAAATTACTGTTTTTTTAGTTTTCATTATTTTGTTCTCAAAATGAGCAATCCCGGCAGCGACGATGACGTGATTTCACCTACAAAGAAGGTAATATATTTACAAACATTTTCATCGTCCTCTGAAAGCATTACTGACAGACAGTGATCCTGAAAAATACAATTCGGCGACCTACACATCAAGTAACCCAATTACTCGTGAATCATTTTCCGGATTATGCAAATCCCGGAACTTCGAGTGCAAGCAACGCTACGCGAAGGTGTTCCCTGTGTTATAATAAACGTAAGATGCTTACTGGTGTTCTGTTGGAATGTGCCCTTGTGTGTTGTACCTCGTTTCAGAAAATACCACTCCACAACAGGAAAATAAATCTTAAACTTTGTATACTTACGTTTTTAGTGAATTAACATTAGTGAAATAAATAAATATTCGTAATTTTAATTTGATTTTACAAAATAAGCCCCTCTGTTTCATGCAATTCTTACTCTACGCTTGGCAATTATACCCGTCCTCGTTCGATTTTCGCGACACAAATTTGTGGGCGCTTTGTAAACGGAGCGACACAGTTAACTGGTTAATAAAGAAAATATTCGTTTAGTTTTATTTGATGAATATCTAAGTAATAGCTATTCAAATGATCTCTCACTCTTAGTACATTTTTGAGAGGTAGAAGGGCTCACACGAAGTTGTTTAAGTTCTAAGATTTAGTTTAAAGAATTAAAAACTATTTCGCTAAACATTACTAAACAGTAAAAGAAAATATAAATTTAGATATTAACAATTTGCACTACAGTGGCGGCATTCGCAAGTTGTCTTAAAAGTCGAGGCCGCCAGTCTGGCGACAAGATGTCATTAAAAGGGATTGATTTTCTTCTCTTATGCCATATAAGCATGAGGTCATATAACGCTATTAAACACAATAAATCAGTTTCAACGAATTCAGTATTTTCTAATATCCATATATTTGCTTTAAATCAGTCAGGGACAAATAACTCAGAAAAGCTGGTACTCCCATCAGAGAAATTTGTCGATCGCAAAGGTTATTTGAGTCATGTGAGTCTTCCAACTTAAAACTGCCTTTTACAAGCTTCCTAGGAAAACATAATTAACTGAAGTGTTCCACGGAAATATAAACATGAACAGCCCTTTTTTGTCGAACCAAACTTGGTAGCCTTACTAAAGCATTGAAGACGAAATTAAATCTTGCGCGTACCCGCATAACTTTTATCACTCTATTCCGCCTGGAGTTGATTATTTTTTCCTTAAAATATTTTAGTTTCTCAAATGCTGTATAGCGCATCAATATTTTGACCAGTTTCGACTACTTTTTTTTGTGAATATTCATCATTTTTTTTATAAAAGTATACTTCACTGTCTAGAAAAATCCAAGTTTCAAACTTTGCACAATAATTAGAAGAATTCCCTAAACTTTTCATTACAATTTCAAGGTTTTTAATTCGAATTTTTCGAAAAATTGTTGGCACGCCGCACACTGGGGATTTTGCGGAAAAAAGTCAAATTTCCAACATACCACCTACGCAATGTTTAATGGTATTTCTAAATTCCAGAATAGAACCAACAATAAAATCAAAAAGAATTACTAAATTCCGACTTACCGTTTTTTTTTTATAGATATGTGAAAAGTATAATTTTTTTATAGTATTGAACTGACTAAGAATAAACTTCAAAGCCCAAGGTGGTTTTTTTTCCTTTTGCTTGAGCCGACTTCGAATTTTTTATTTTTCATTTAGGGTACGATATTTTTATATATTTTAACCGGAAGAACAAAGGCTGTGAAGCATTTGGTTATCTATTTATAATTAATTTTACAAAAAAAAAACAAAATTAAAAGTGTTTCGTTATCATTATGCACACACTAGAAAGCGTTTAGTTATTATCATTGCCAAAAAATAATCAGTGGCGCCTGGTGGCACCTGGTGGCACCTGCAATTGATTAAAACTGAAAGAGACGCTATTAAGCAACACGTTGATACTAGTTTCTGACCGTAGGTAAATGTAGCTCAACTTGCAGATCCAAGAATATGAAGGAATATGATATTTTTTTTTTTTTTTTCGTAAAATTAATTATAAATAGATAATCAAATGCTTTACAGCCTTTGTTCTTCCGGCTAAAATATATATAAATATCGTACCTAAATGAATATTACGTACCCTAAATGAAAAATAAAAAATTGGAAGTCGGCTCAAGCAAAAGGAAAAAAAAACACCTTGGGCTTTGAAGTTTTTTCTTAGTCAGTTCAATACTATAAAAAAATTATACTTTTGACATATCTATAAAAAAAAAACTGTAAGTCGGAGTTTAGTAATTCTTTTAGATTTTATTGTTGGTGCTATTCTGGAATTTAGAAATACCATTAAACATTGCGTAGGTGGTATGTTGCAATTTGACTTTTTTCCGCAAAATCCCCAGTGTGCGCCGTTTCACAACTTATTAAATTTTAGTATAATAAGTACAATCTTGAAGTTGTCAAAAAATTAATTGATTTTGTTATACCTTTATCCCTTGGTAATGTGAACATTGCATTGGTAAACAAGAAAATTTAAAGAAAACAACAAAATTGTCAAAATAGAGATGTGCTATTGTTTCATCGCCTGGTGTACGTCAGTACTGAGAAAACCTCAAACCACTTCATCCTTTTTACCACTCGCACCCTCACTTACGCCTTCAGAAATTCCAACTTATTTTCATTAGCTTTTATATATTTTTGCATATGCCGCAAAAAGACCGCTTCAAATTGCACCAATTTGGTCATTTGATGTACGGATGAGTAGAACTCCATATTAAAAGGAAACACGTTGGCACAAAGCAGCAGCAGGAGAATGCAATTCACCGGAAAAATAGTACAAAAGTTGAACTGCATTTTCTAACAAGCCAAAATCACCACAAAAACATAAAATCCAATAATTAGTATATTTCACGCTGCACTATAGCTATTTATGTACATATATAACTACCCGCTCTAGCCAAAACCAAAATTCTTACTAAAAGTCACATAACCCAAAGGAGATCAATCGACCACATAGACACGATAATAGTAAGCTTTAGCAAATTCGCTGTTAACAGCAATCGGCATGGTTGAAAAGGTTGGAGAAAGGCCATTATAGTTTAAGTGGCATAACCGCTGGAGTCTCGTTGATTGTGTGGGGCGATTACCTAACCGGTTTCTAATTTACATAGGTATGTACCATGTTTTGTAAACTGAGCGTTTTGCCGCAACCGGCGAGCTTTCGGGTCAATGCGCCAACTGGTAAGTTCAAAACAGCACTCATATTTGTATTGGTAAAAGAGATAAATAGGTATGGCATAATATCGCATGTGTTTTTGCATTCAATTAACTTCCAAAATATTGAATTTAACCTGAAGGGATATAAAAGGTCTTTCAAAACACGCGCCGATATGTTGTTTTAAAATAAATCATGTAAAAATGTCGATTCTTACATTTTTTACTACTTTTATTCAATTATATGATTAAAACAGTACCGGGAAGGTGATGTTGACTGTTTTCTTCGATAATCAACGCGTAGTGCACCATGAGAACCTTTCATCAGACAGTTAATAAAAAATTTATTTATCAGTTTTGAAACGTTTGAGAGATGATGTACGTCGCAAACGCACTGTAATGTGGGCAAACAATTCTTGGATTTTGCATGATGATATCGCACCTAGCCCAAACTGTACTGGATTATTTGACCAAACACCAAGTAAATACCATCGAGCAAGAACCGTATTTACCAAATATGGCCCCGTGCGACTTCTTTTTGTTTGCCAAGTTGAACTTACTACTTCGTGGAAGAAGATTTCAGTGGACAGAGGAGATTAAAGACAATGCGTCGAAAGAGCCGAATTCCATCCCTTCGTCGACCTACCAGGGGTGCATGGAGGACTGGGTTAAACGTTGGCACACATGTGTTGCTTCAGATGGGTGATATTTTTAAGGAGATAAAATAAATTTGACTATAATTTATGTAGCTCTGTTTTGTTTTATTTAAACATTCCCGGTACTTTCTGATCATAGGGTATATATGTATATATAATTGGCGCATACACCCTTCTTGGTGACCGAGCTCCTTTTCCTATTTGTGGAGTACATCTTGATGTTGTTCCACAAATGGAGGGACCTACAGTTTCAAGCCGACTCCGAACGGCCGATATTTTTTTATGGGGAGCTTTTTCATGGCAGAAAAACACTCGGACGTTTGCCATTGCCCGCCTAGAGACGACCGCTATTAGAAAAATGTTTTTCTTCATTTTGGTGTTCTACTGAGATTCGAACCTACGTTTTCTCTGAATTCCGAATTTTAGTCACGCACCAACCCATTCCGTTACGGCCGTTATCACTTTCATCATTTAAATATCCACTATGGGTATGTCTACAGGTAAAATCCGCCCAACAGTCGATTCATGAAAGCCTAATTGATGAGAACGTCGTTATCTCGATTCTCTATGTAGCATTACTGCGTTTTCCTTTGTCTGAAACTAAAAAGCATCACATCACTCTTTTACTAGATTGGGTATGAAAATCCGTTTACATACATATATAGTATAGACCGCAGCAATTGTTTGCAGGTTCATTTGCTCAGTGAAAGCAGAGACTGCTTAGCTTAGCCCACCCGCAGCTACTTGAGACCTCTAAGTAATTATCTACCAGTAACTTCGAAGCAAGCCAAAAAGCTCGATGTCTCACTCACAGGTACTCCTATTTGAGCTTTTATCAAAAAAATAAAGAGCTTTCCATTTATCAACATATTTAAATGTTAAGCTGTAACTTGCACGCCCGCGCCAGGTTTTTAATATTTACAGAGCTTACCAATGCCATAACTGAAGCTTGACTATGAGAGACATATTTTCTAAGAGAAAGGTGAAGTTTGATCCTATTACCTTTACCAATTTCGGAGCCATCACTAAAGGCTATTCAATATCGTAAGCCGGTATTGAAATTACGACAAGATGAGAACCCGGGACCTAAACTTTGCACAGTATCTTCAGCACAGATAACGGTGGCGTATCACTTAGAACAGATGGCACTGAACACCAATGAGTAGCAGCAATTTTCACCTCACTCCGCTCGGAGTCATACCTGCACCTATTTATTATTAGAATGTAAGTACCCTGATGTATGGTTTTAAGTGTGGTACGAATCAATATCTATCCAAGAGGACACTATTACTTTTGGTTGAGTTTGTGAATTACCCATTGTTAGCATTGTCAGCAAATCCCTGCAAGAAGCTGAGAAAGATGCGATCTTGATAAAATAATACTCATAGAGCTGATATTCCGGGGTCATGTAGAGCGATAAGAAAGAAATCATTTATCTAGCAAAAAGCAAGCGCAAAAGCAGTCTGGTTCAGAGACAACTGCTGCTACCCCTACACGTATTGATCCCCTTCTTACCTTAAACTCCCATGCACCTCTTCGCAAGTATTTTGTAAATCCAATTAAGTCACAAAGTCTCTTGCCACCAAGTGCTACTTTGGACGAAGTAGGCAATTGAGTAGTAAAGTCCTCTGTCGACGAACAAAATAACACTCTACAAGGCTCTCATCATGCCCGTCCTAACGTATGGCGCAGAAGCGTAGACAATAACAAAATCCGATAAAGCGTCGCTTGGAGTGTTTGAGAGAAGGATTCTGCGAGAGATTTTTGGACCTTTGTACGTTGGCAACGGCGAATATCGCAGGCGATGGAACGAAGAGCTGTAAAAGCTTTACGACGGCATAAGCATAGACATAGCTCAGTGAACGAAGATCCCGCGGCTTCGTTGGCTGGGTCATGTGGTACGAATCGATACAAACGCTCCGGCTCTGAAAGTATTCAATGCGGTACCAGCTGATGGTAGCAGAGGAAGAGGAAGACCTCCCCTGCGTCGGAAAGATGGTGAAGGTAGGACTTGGCGCCACTTGGGGTGTCCAACTGGCGTCGGTTAGCACGAGAAAGGAACGACTGGCACGCTTTGTTAAATTCGGCCAAAATCGCGTAAGCGTTTATCACGCCAATTAAGAAGAAGAAGAATTAAGTCACATAATCTATAGCAAAGGCTTTATGCTATAGCTGAGAGTCGAGTAGCAACGTTTTGTATTTAATAAAATTTCATCTCATAAACTATGGTCACAAAGACGACAATAAAAGTCGCATAAGATTTTGCACTGATTTGCTTTTTTAAGATTCCTTTAATTAATAACTATGAGGCTGCACAATATTAAAATATAAAAAGTACAAAAAATTTTATTATTTCTTATTATAAAAATTATTCCTTGTAGCAGGGAAGCTTGAAAATTTGGTTCCTCTCGCGTATCCATTTGTTTGTGACTGTAATGAAATAATTGCAAAAAATTTAACAAAATATTCTAAAATTATACAAACACACAATAAAAATGTTTATTTACCCCACTTAGAACCAACCAATACTGGGCAGCCGGAATGCAAAGTTTTGTGGTCCCCTTCGAAACGATTATTTAGATTATACCACATTACAGCTGTGCCTTTCTTAGGGAAAATAGCAGTTTCTAAGTTTGGAAACGCCGTCGCGCCGCCCTGATCCACATCAGTCATCTAGATTTATACAAAGGATATAATATTATTTGATGTATTGGAAAAAATTTGAGTACTATAAATGATTTTGCTTACATAAAAGAGTACGGTGGCTTTACGGTCGCCTTGCATGGATACTATGTCGTTTTCCTGAAAACACACATGTATTAGATAAATATTATATTTCATAAAATTTTAAGCTAAATAAGTTGTTTACCGTTGAAACATTGAAGAAATCGTAATGCGTAGAATAATGACCCCCTAGTCCATAGTTCATAACTTGTAGCATTTCTGAACCAACCAAATCTAGCCCAGTCATGTCTTCAATGCGTTTATTAACGCGTTTGGTAACTGCGTTCGTATGATCATAGAACCAGGCAAACTTTGAGGTGCGCCCAGCAACAGCTTCACTGCGTTTACGGGCATGATTGTATACTGTCGCACGTTGCAAGTGAGGTCGCGCCATATCCTGAAGCGTGGTGATTTCCACATCGCTCATAACATCATGAAATACGACCATATATGGATCGAGACTTATAACTTCCATTTTAAGGGGAGCCAATTTAAGGAATGCGGTTGTTGTTGTATTGTAGATGCAGTAGAATTTAGAGCTTCGACTCGAAAAATCTCCACGACAACAACGTTGATACACAGTTGGCTCCGTTTTCGGATGCTAAGGAAGGTAGGTAGAAGGGGTTTTATAGAATTAAACTACAGGTACTTAATATGAGTGAATCGCTTCTGACTCACCTTTACTGGTTGTGGATTGTATGTTTTAATGTGCAACTCCAGATCGGCTTTTTTCTTAATTATAAGCGAATTTTTCGGCGCATCGGAAGGTAAGACCAGTATTGCGTTCATCACTAATAGAGAGTCTTGATGGCGACCTGAAATGGCGAGTATGTGTTTGCTAATGTATCAGGAAATCAAAGTAAATATTACAAAGGATGTGCAAGTATCATACAGAACGATCAGTGCATATATTTTTCCCATAGAAAACAAATTGTGTGTTGCTCGTGCAGTGTTCTTGTTTCGCAGCTGTCGCATGTGACAACGTACAGAATTATGCAAGTCCACTATGGAAATGATGAAAGTCTTGCAACGATGATTCGAAAATTATATTATATCGCACCTGGGTTGAGTTTGCCATCACGATCATGCAATTTGATGCTGTTGAATTTCTTATTCTGGCGCTTTGTGTTTTTAAGAAAATATTTATAACCTGAGAACAATTTCTGAACTAAACGTCGACATATATTCGAAGCGGAATTAGTGAAATTGCAAAGGCAAATATATATACCATTCGGAAAGCGCAGATTCGAAACCCCGGGCATGAAGTACCAATTGATAACAAAATTGTCTCTAATATTATTCGCTTCTTTTTTATTTATTTAGCTACGACTAAGCTGAACTTCTAAAAATGGATACTCGGATCTAACTAAGTACTCCGAAATGTTTGTCCGAGCCCCCATTACCGTCATTTTGAATTAGTAATAAGCGATCCCGTAAATCTTAAAGTATCCATGTTTATGGCCTTAGTCCAACCGTATTTTAATAATTTGGAATTAGTTAGGAATTCGTTAGCAATTAATTTAAAGACTAGCATGTGTTCTCATAACTGGCGCGATGTCAACCACACCATCGAAAGCATTATATGCGACATTAAACTTCCTGCCGGTAGATCTGCAAGCAAAATATATCAGGCGTAGTGCGGCAATAAGGCTGAACACTCTAAGTAAGTGGTTAAATGGCTGAGTCATTTCGCTTAAGGATAATATGGGTTCCTGGCCATCGCCACATTGAAGGCCGATGAACTAGCGAGACTCAGCACCAAGTTGACCGATGAGTACATAGGCAATGAAGAAATCGTTAGGAAAACAAAGGAAAGGCGGCATATTGAAGCCACCTGCAAAATCAACCGTCAACTGGGGCCGACTCTCAATGCTACACGCACAGAATCTTTGCTTAGCCAAAACAAGTACAGCCTTAGCACACTAATTTCAATCATAACGGGGCATTGTCTAATAGGTAGGCAAGCCCAAAGGATGGGTGCGCAAGCACATGACTTCTGTAGAAGTTGTTTTGATGAGGAAGAGGAAGAGACAATCTTGCACCTTCTGTGCCATTGTCCTGCTCTATCCAAACGGAGATTAGCCATTCTAGGCGGACAATTTTTTAATGAATTGGATGCTCTCAGTTCTGCAGAAATACGAGGTATTCTAAAATTTTAGAAGAAATAGGGAAATAGAGAAAGCTCACCACGCGGCATCACAATGGGTTATGAGCCTGAGTGTGTCCCACAGGACAACCGCTTCAACCTAACCTAGTAATTCATGGAGCTTATGGGTTTTACCCTCGATATTCTCAAAACCCTGACGTGAGAGGTTTCGACCACGTTTTCTGCGCACATCAGAAGTCAGTCTCATATCACAAACAAAAAAAAACACACATGTGGACTTGTGCAATATAAGAGGAGTGTATTTGGCGGCTACCGACGTAGGTCAAAGAAAAAAGCGTTCGCAAGGATACCATAACTCATTCAACCATTCTAAAACTCTGCTAGGGAAGGCTGGTTACCTGAGAGAGCTATAAAATTAACAGTATTACCTTATTAATAATTTTCTAATAATAATAACAATAATCCTGCCTTCATTGGATATTGTGCCTCATACTTATAAGTCTAAAGGCGCAAAACTTTCAAAAAAGGCGGTCTTAATGAGCTTTCTTTGCTCGCCCGCGGGCGTCCGAAATTGTCTTTGTGTTTCTTTTCGCGGTCCTAGGCTGTTGAGAGTCACTTTGAGAGACAAATTTGTGTTTTTCATTTGCCGGAAGTCGGCAACAAAAGAAATCCAGGCGAGTTTTTGAAAACTGTCAAATTGAATGGTCCACTGTTTTGTATAAGAAGAAGAGGAATGGAAAACAATAACAAAGAATAACATATAACTTTAACGTTTTGTTTCGGACAAGAAATCACGGTGTGCAAAATATAGTTTCAAGGTAACGGCCGTCTCGTACCGCTATTCCGCGCTTAGTGAACTTGACAACTTCGCAGTGTATGTCACGTCACAGTTGTGTAATTTATTCGTGGGTTTTTATGTAACTTATTCTTCTTCTTACTTTCTTGTGAGCGCAAACTTGCATTCTTGGCAAGAAAAAAAGTTTTTTGTGTACCACTGCTTCTAGACTGTTTACGCTCTATTAAGAGTGCATTTCTTTTTACGCTCATTAACCCGAAAATGAAAACAAAACAGACCTATTATGTACTAAGCGCACTTACCTTGCCTCAAAAGCGTTTCGGCATAGAGCTCCATGATAGTTGACTGACTTAAGGTATGTAGTCGTGTCATTACATCTTCCTCATATAATTGTAATGCTGTATATAGCCAATAGCCAGCGTTTATAAAATCGTTTTGGTTGAATAGCTCAGAACCCAAAGCAAAGCAATCGAGGGAAGATAGTTTCGTACTATAAAAAAAAATTCAATATCGATTAACTATCTGATGTAATAAAGTCAATTATTTTTCATCAAACCATTTCCCTTTATTTTCATTGATACGCACTCATATTTCTTGCCATTAATCACTCCCTTTGCTAGATCTGCTGCTTTGAGATCATAGGTGTCCTGCAACCGACTTATAGCATTCACCGCTTCATTAAAGTCATCAGTTTTAGGCAAATGAATCCAATGATCTTGTAACACTTTGATTTGCTCTATAGAAAATTATTGCAATAATATTTATGCTGGATTTTAAATAAAAAAACATAGAAGATATTTACCTTCACCCGTACTTCGTTTCATAAAAATATCCAAATATACCCAATCCATTTGTAATCGGCGCACCATAGAAAATATATTTGTTGGTATGGATAAATAATATTCCGAATTTTGTTTAGCTTTTTCATTTTCTTCACGGAGGATGGTAGCCACTCTATAGACAAGAAAGTTATAACATTAGAGTGGATCCCTAGGAGTTAATGAACAAAACTTTTGATGCCTGCATCAATATAATTATTTAATATATAAAATAATATTAATTATAAATATTATTTAAAAAGCGCTACCTTCCGCTAACTATTTGATAATCAATTATTAACTAGAAACCCGGTCGTGTGATAAGAAAATTCTACTAAAAGTTAACAACAATTCCAAAAAGTTAATTAAAAGCAAGGGAGAAGTTATCAGTGTAGCTTAGGTAGAGTGGAGGACGCTTTTGAAGAGGAGAATGCGGAGGAGGAATTGTCATTTGTTTTGTTTCGATGCTTGTGAACATACACACTGACATACTATATTAATGGCAAGACTACAAAAAGTAATTATTCAATTCAACTGGATCGTTGAGTTGGCTCTTGTTGTTGAGTCACAACTAGTCATCACGTGCGACACAGTTCAAAGTCAGTAATAATTATCAAAATTACCGCCTCCGAATATTTTCAAGATTTTCAGAGTATCGGGCAGAGCGCCAAAATAGGTTAATATGGTACCAACATGACTACACAGCGTTTAATAACTGTAGCACAGGGACTTATTGACAAGTTTTGACAATTTATTTAATGCCAATTTAGATTTTATAATTCCTTTTTTGAAAACATAGTTCATTCTCTTACCAAAACAATATAAAGTCCATGTTTCAAGCTTATTGCAAATATGAGAAAAAATGCAACAAATTTTCATACAACTACACATTTTTATTCAACATTTTTAGATTATGCAGGCTATAAGCCCATTGATTTCAGAAATTGGAATGCAAGTTTGAAGTAGCTAAAAAATTGCGTTGATTTTTAAATTATTTCTAGATTTGCTGATGGTGTTTGGTTTTTTCTGCTATAAAGAAAAAAGATTTTGAGCAGGATTGGGCGTAGTGCACTAAATAATTAATGCAATAAGCGGATAGTTAAACCACTGAAAAACTGAAGGCTTAGTGATAATGAAACCCCAATTTTAAATACAAGTAAAAAACTAGTGGCAGTGCGAAATGCCCAAGCCTGATTTTCAGCATTTCCGATTTTTGCGCCAATTAGAAATTTCACTTTATTATAACAAACTTAATTTCTTAAATTCTATCTAAATTTGCTGAAAATCTGTTGATTTTTTTTTGGTTTTGTAATTTGCACTAAGTTTGACCCTTGGATTTTTTTGGGCTATTGAACTGCATTTTCCAAATTATTAAAATTGAATTAGAAACAAATAAATTGTCAAAACATGTGAAGAAGCTCCTGCACTATAGTTATTTAATGCGAAGCATATTTTTAAAATTTAATTGCATCCTTTAAGCACTTAAAAAAGTTTTTAATGGCATATTTGCATGTTTATTTGCTTTTACGCCTCCAAAGGCATTGCCCACAAAGACTTCATTTCACTGAACCAATTGTTAATGCACCAGCCTATCTTGATGTTGCAAAGCGTTTGGTAGTTGTACAAAGTGGCTCAAAATTAATCATTCAGAATATCTAAATTTTTTGACACTTGTAAAGTGGACAGCTGCAGTATACCAGCAGACAAGCAATGGAACGCGTAACGATTAGAATAAAGGTTTCCAGCACTCGAAATATTTTTTTTGGTTTTTTGTATTTAGTAAACAAGTAATTCAAAAACAAAATTGGTTCATTAATTTTGCGCCTCGTAATATGTAACTCATACAGAAGAAAGCGATCGTTTTTTGCACAATAATGAGCCATCGCATCAATTGACACTTTTGACCTATGGTTTGACTAAACGTCACATTTGAACAATAATCCATTTGCTTGATTTAGCAGCGTGCGAATTTACATTTTAGAATTAATTAAATTTTCCAAGGAAGGATATTCAGCACTATTACATAGAAAAATACGAATTCGACATGTTTTTAACGCAGAATAATTTTTTTTATATTAACATTTTTTTTATTTCTATGAGTCGATTTTTGACCCTTGCAAGCGACTCTTTATCGAAAGTTGTGGAAGTTAATTTCTCACTTCATTGGTTTTGGGAAAGTCTTTGCAGTTGGTGCTATCTATGTTTACATTATATAACGATTGAACACCAGCTGTTTCCACCGCAGTTTGCTTTTGAATCGACAAAAAATTGTATTCACTTTGTAAAGAAAACGATAAAAACCCAATTAATTTCAATTAAAAATAATTTCAACACAAAGACTCGACTCAATATTCCACCTGCGTATGACAAGTAGCTTTTCCTCTAACGCGTTCGCGTAGTCATCCAAATTTTGTATAAGCAAATATTCTGTTGCTAGCAATTGTTCCAGGCCGGCAACAGATGTCGTAAGACTGCCTACATCCGCAGCATTTTGCGTCGCACCAAAACCGAAACCGAATATCAAAAACAATAAACCGTAAGTGCACATGTCTCCGATGCGCAGCCAATGGTTTTTGAAATGAAAGCGATAGTTTGACCCAACACCCAGAAGAGTTATTAAATACTACAGGCGTTCAACTCGAAGTGGTAGCAGATCGAATTCTAACAGAACGTATCAAAGTATGTTTAGTTGCGCGATGATACCAACTTTTTTTCTCTTATTTGCTTGTTTGTGCCTTTATTTTGTTTTGTTTATCATTATGTTTGACAAATAAAAGCAATTAAAGTTGAACCAAATCACGTTGGTGGTTCAAATCGCTGCTAGGTGGGCAACATCGCACTGTACCAAGTTGATTTCCATGAGTAGTTATCAGGTGCGCTTCTGCTATTTGTGCAGACGTATGTAGGTGCAAGCTGGTGTACGATTACATAGTGTTTTTGATAAATTAACACATTTATGGTTACAATAAAACAAAATTAAATACTGGTACTCTTACTGGTTGTTAATCTTTGGTACTTTTTAATAGGTTAATTTCGCGCACATTTCCCACCTGAAACGGCCCTGCTTTTTTATCGTTTTAATTTATCTCATTTATCAGGTCGAAGCAAAAATGAATAGCGTACAACTCTTTTCAATTTGTTCGCTTATCAGCTGCGTTTTGAGCCATTTATTTATTGTTGCCACTCTAAAGATACGATGCTACGCCGGTGCGTGTAAAAATGCACATTGATTAGAGTTGGGTGATTTACTCGAACGGCGGATGAATGCTTGCGTATCCAATTTGATAACTTTTATTGCCAAGTTATTTACTTTGAAGAATGTGCAGATTTTTAAATGTCATTAGTTGATAGATTGCAGTAATCAGCAAGAAAATACTTAAAACTCAGCTGGGGAGAGTTGATGTGAGAGTCAAGCTTGTAAGGATCTGATGGTTATCTTCGTCGAGACAGTGTTCTCGAGAAGACGTCTCTCCTCCCTCACATATGTTCGATATCATTCAACTGTAGTTGGCGACGCATTTCACTGCATTTCTCCACAGCTTCGCCGCAACCCTCATCGCCCTGCAAGTTAAGCTAAGTTGCTTAAGCATAAAGGGAAGAGAGAAGTGAGAAAATTAACGACGGTTCTTTGAGATTGAAGTATCTCGATATTAAACAGTTATTGTCTTGCCTGATTCACGTTTTTTATTGAAAATAACGCATGTGTACATAAGCTGCAAGTAGGGAGCGATCTGGGTCAAGGTTAACACACTCTAAGAGTACCTTCTGTCTATCATTTCATGCTTTAATCAATGACTTTGTGGATGCCTCTATGATTTTGTTTGATTTTTTTTTTTCTACTATGTAACGTGCAGCGTCAATATCGATCAGCCGTCTCGCCCCAGTTTAAAGCTTGCAAGTAAAAGTTAAGCAACGTACACAGGCAGTTGCTTTTTTTACGAGCACAAAAAACTATTTTTTGATTAAAACGGGGACCGTATCTCCTATAAGGCTTTTCCATAATTTGCTTTGAAATTGTTATTTTCTAGGTTTTTTTAAAACAGTTTTAAAAAATAAATTATTATTTATCTCATAAAATCAAATCAGCCTGACGTGTTATTTTAAGGCATATATTATTTTTGTTGGTTTCGTAATAATTTTTTTTCTTTTAGGACAGAAATCATTTGTATCAAATTTGAGTTATTTTGCTTCGTTTTTAAGGGGACAGATACCTGTAAAATTTCGAAAAAAAAATTTTTTCATTAAATGTTAATATCATCCTTTAAGAATATGTCAAAAAAATTTAAGAACGTAAATTTAAGTATTTCTTATATTACAGTTCGTCAACCGTGACGACTCTATTCTTTGCATTCGAGCGCTCGAAAAGTTATTGACCGATCTCCCTGGAATTTCGCACACATCTCTTCTAATGTATAAATAAACGGTATGCCAATTTTGGAAAAAAAAATTGACTTCTTCATTTTAAATCATTTTAATGAAAATCAGGGAAAATATGGCCGTTTACAGGTATCTGTCCCCTTAACAGAGTAGTCACATTATTTCATTTTTTTTTATTACCGTTATTTGGGACGTGGGCGTGGTATTAACAGATTTCACCCATTTCTAGCATAAATTTACTTTTTATTAAAGTAAGTGCCCTTGCTAAATTTCCTAAAAATATTTAAACTTTTTGCCGAAATATGGCTTATAACATTCAATGAAGCTCATTAAACCAGGAAGTGTAAAGACGCAAAATCGCCATTACTGGTCACTTTAGCGGTTGAATCCACTATTAAAACTCCAACAGCCACTTCACAATCCCAAAGTGTGTGCAATGTCAAGAGTAAGCAATTTTTGTGGACAATGTCTCTTATCAGCGCATGCTGAACGATAATTTTCTGCCAATAAAGAGAGAGCATCCTTCTTTCGGTACGCACATATGGATTCACGTCGTTTCTGGCCACATCGTTTATGGTCAGAAATATCATGGTGATACTGCATGACTTTTTCCCTTATCAGTTTGCCGTTTCGGTGACATATCCTGGCTCTCTATGGAGCAATGGGAGTACCTCAAAAATAAAGTCTATGAAACTAACATAGCGACCATTTCAGCACTAAAAATACTGAAATAAACTTTTATCATGCTTCTTTTCTAATTTAGCTTTTAATTCCTGCCACCGAACACCCAGTATAAGGGTAGACATACGCGCTACCAAGGGCTAGTGCGCCAATGCGCCATTATCCGCAACCTCGCTCGCATATGGGTATTTTTGCATCTTTTAGTAGAAATATAAAAAAATAACATATAAAACTGGTATATAACGGCTTTAAATACATGCACATAATACAAAAACCTAAGTCCTGAGATTGGTCTCGTGATTCCCGTATTGTAAAAAGGGCATCCCGTAAGTCCCGGAATCGTAAGCATCGAAAAAATAGGCATTCCTAATACATATACTTATACATAGTTGGCGCTTACATCCTTTGTAGAGTGATTAGCCAAGTTCCTCATCGAATTCGTACTGTGCGTCTTGGTGTTGTTCCATAACTCAAGGGGCTTACAAAAAGGTAGGAAAAACTGTTCACTCTTCTCTTTTTTTAATTTTAGAGCAGATCCTTTCATTCTGGTGCGTATCACACCATGATGGAAATCTTTATTTCAACCTTCACCCGATGCATTGCTTGTCTCTCTAGTTCACAAGTGTAAAATATGATGGCCTATCACGCCATATGCAAAACTAAAAATCTTCCGATAGACAGATTGATTTTGCGCCGCCTTGCACTACATCGTATTTGAACAGTTTTGCATTTTTTTTAGAAATTCACAAAATTTCGGTTCTATATGCGTAAATACGCTAATGTGAAATAATTTTAAGTTTCATATCCAGGGCCTCGCTTTTTATAGAATAGCTGATACTCTTCGACAAGTAATGCATTTCTGCATTTCTTCTCCCTGTGCATTTCTGTCAAAAAGACACTTTTCATAAAAACAATTTGCATTTAGAAGGTTACATGAGAACGCTGGTCTCTCTACTATGTACTGTGAAAAAACAAAAAAATGTTGACACCACACCGAAAATTGAAAGAGAGGTTAGGCCTACCTACCGCTCGCATTATGGAAATAAGTTTTGTGTTAATAATATTCATCTGTTGCGTATACAATAATAAATATTTGGGGAACAATGAATTGAAATTTACTCTGTCGATATTTTCTCGAACAGTTGTGCAAACAAGAACTTTCACCACATGTATTTTGGTAGCCACTTTGGGTCACGGAAGTAAAATGCTATTGTTGATTGAATTTCATTTCAGTTAAGTTTCCAAAGCCAACGCGGCAGCATACCGACACAGAGATCATGAAGTCAATACACCTGATAATTTTAGGTTTACTTGCATTGCTAAGCCATAATTCCAAGGCAGATTACTATACATCCATAGCGAGTTTATTCGATCTGCTGGATGTAGAAACGCGCGCCATTGCTTACGTTGAGAAATATATGGAAGAAATGGAAGAAATCAGTAGGCAAGTGAACAAGTAAGTTGAATTAACATCGAACGCGCCGAAAAAATGTAAATAACAGGTCACTTAAAATTTCCTCAATCGCAGTACACTCCAACAGTTAGAACGCGTTGCGAAAGAGGCCGATAGTGACCCAGAAGATTACTATGAGAATCCATTGAATGCCTATAAAATTATTAGTCGATTTGCAATCGATTGGCGGAATTTGCATAAGACTCTGTTTGATGAAAAACCAACCCAAAGTAAGTAAGTTCCGAGAGTAAATCAGCAGGCTATCACATGCGTGGAGTTTTTTCAGATAATCTTCCTAATACTGCAAACGTCGAGGTAGCAAATGTTCCTGAGCCCACCCACGATGATTTGGTGGGTGCAAGCAAAGGTTTAGCACGTCTGCAAAACACCTATCGACTGGAAACAATCGACGTGGCTGAGGGTTATCTGATGGATTGGAATTATTCGCAAAATTTCACTGCAAGCGAATGCTACTGGCTAGGCCGTAGCTTATATGCGGCGGGCGAATACAAATATGCGGCCGAGTGGCTTATTCAGGCGCGTTTACGTTTAGTCGAGGAGTTGAAGGCGCCCGATGAAACGTGGCAGTTGGAGCGAATTACAGATGTGCAGGTGCTTGAATTTCTGGCACCTAGCATGCATCATCTAGGTGAGTGGATGGACATATTTCAGTGGAGAGACAAATCAAGCAAAGTATTTTTTTTATTTCCTGTTACTTTTAGGAAAGAGCAAATTAGCGATACTTTTAAACGATAAACTTTTGGAACAGGATCCCACAAATGTACAGGGGTTGCAAAGCAAAGCACTTTACTCGGAGAAGGCACTTGAGGAGCGACATGCCAAGTCACTCGAGAATTTGTCCCATATAATGCCGCAGGTGCTAATAAATACAAATATCCATTTTACCCACACACACATATAACCGTATAAACATGAAATAAATTTTTACGACTCGCTCTTCTTGCAGCGCTCCGAAGTCGAGAAGCTCTTTGATAGCGTATGCAATGGTGATGTGCATCAAACTCCTCGTGAACAACGTAATCTTCGCTGCCGTTATGTACACAACAATGTACCCTTTTGTTTCATAGCACCCTTCAAAAAGGAAGAGCTTAATCACGATCCCGCAGTCGCATACTATCACGAAGCCATTTACGACAGTGAAATCCAGCGAATTCTCGATCAATCCGTAGACAAGGTGGAGCGTTCGATGGTCGGTGGTGTAGAAAATCATAATACCTCTGATGTGCGTACAAGTCAAAATACCTGGCTTGACTTTAATGAGCACAGTTTCCTGAATAACATGGCACAACGGTTGAGGGATATAACGGGCTTGGTATTGGAAACTGGCGAGCAATTGCAAGTGGCGAATTATGGTATTGGTGGACATTATGGCGCGCACTATGATTTCACGGAGGTAGTAAAGGCGGTTGTGCACAATTATTGTTGCTGATGTGGTTTTCTTTTCAGGACGAACAAGACACTTTTGACGGCCAAGGAAATCGACTTTTAACTGCATTATTTTATGTGAGTTTCGCTTGTTTTGCTCTAAGTTTCAACCAAGGTGCATTTTTTAGATGTTTTCTGCATATGCGTTTCCATTTTTTGTAGATCAATGATGTGGAGTTAGGCGGCGCCACCGCGTTCCCTTATCTACGCTTGGCTGTGCCTCCCATAAGGCGTAGTATGGTCGTTTGGTATAATATGCATAAATCGTTAGAGGTGGACTATCGCACAAAACATGGAGGTTGTCCAGTTTTGATGGGCTCAAAGTGGAGTAAGTTCAAGCACGTCTTATCCATATTTAAAAAATACTTTAACAATCTTCACTACGTTCTAAGAAAGTATTTAAAAGAGCTTTAGGATATGAAAACATTTAGAAGAGATCGATTTTTTACACCCTCTTCCATAGCAGTACATATGTTTTCAATTCATAAATGTGATAGCTCATCTTGGAGAAACCTAAAGCCTTAGTGTATATGAAGCAGTGCTTAACGTAGTCACCATCCAAGATATAAAATCAGGCACTTCGTTTCAAAAATGTTAAGTCAGAAATTCTCAGTATTCAAGTCAAATTGAACGAAGGATTCCTAATTCCTAGGAGGAACTAATTGTCCTTCATATTACGTGTATATCATTAACCAGTTTGTGCCGAATACCCACCAAAAACAGTGCCTATATGAAAGACTTCTGCCTTCTGACCAATCAGGGCCCCAATTTGGAGTTATGAGCTTATGTTTTTTAAATGTTTACATATTTAGGAGTTTTTAATACAATCGTTGCAAATTTTTTTGTCACATACGACGTCAACAGCATCACAGTTAACTCGTTTCTTAAGCCTTGCTCCCGTTTTTCCAAATAGCCAATGAAATTGCAAAGTGATTTTGAGTTTGCTTCCAATCGAGATCGACTTCGTTCTATAATATAACTTTTGGAATGAGTTGTGCGTGGACATGAAACATTTAAAGCGATCGCGCTTAGCAGTCAATGGCAAGCCTCTGAGTATAATTCAACCATGAAAAAGGTGCACTAAAAGAATGCGCGCACCAATTAAATATTTACGAGTAAATCAGAATTATCGATTATTGTGAAAAATACCAACATTTTTTAACGATTACTTTTACGTTTGCAATTGCAGCAACTCAACATTCTTCCAAACGTGTACACGTCTCACAACGCGAAATTCATAACGATTATGAAATCCCAATCCGAAGTTTGCAGTCAAATGCCGATTTTCAGTATATTGTTTCATAAGTACCACAAAAATTTTCGAAATCAATTTTTTCAAAAATTGTAATTGTTGCACAGGTCTCTAGCAATAATTTGGCTTTTACAGATTGAAAAAATATCAATTAGTCGACGAGTTATAGCCAAAAAACCATATAAACAATTTTGCTCCGATTTCGAACTTCGAAGGCCGATTAAAAAAAAATTCGAACTAACATAAAAAAACGGCGCGATACGGGTCTTCTAATTTCGCCTTTATTTTCACCCGCCACTCTCAGAATGGACCTAATTTTTGCTAACCTGAATTTGTTCCACAGTGTAATAGAATCATTACGACTGTAGAATGTATGGAAGCCGTTCGGACCATTTTCGCCAAAATAAATCCATTATTTTTGAGTAAAATTTTTACGAAAATGGCTTAAAACTGTTGTTTGGTGGATCTGTAGCTCCTGGGCGATGATAGGACTACTAACTTATCAGTCAACTTCGATTTTTTCTGCGATTTTATCGACATTTTCTTTAAGATCAACTGCCTGAACAGCATCGACGAAGCCGAAATTGCAAGTAATTGCCTGTTCCAGTATCGGCACCATAAGCACCATTCACAATTTCAGCGGCCTGGCTCGCATATCCGCCTTTGTCATAGAAAAACTGTAAAATGTACCGAATTTTCTCTTTTTTGATTTCCATTGTAAACACCCTGTAACCCACAGCTGAATGGAACAAACAAAAATCAAGAAAAGAATTTTTTAGTTCAAAATGTCATTTTGACAACGAGCATAAACTTTATATTGTTTGATATGAAGATATCGATCATTACAGCCATCTACCGATAAAATAATGGATTTCTTTTTCCCCAAACTAATATACACATATGTACTTTCATTTTTTTGCAAGTGGCCGTGGTAGTCGAATGGGTTGGTGTGTGACTACCATTCGGAATTCGTGAAACACCAAAAAAAAATTAAGAAAAAGATTTTTCTAATAGCTGTCGCCCCTCGGTAGGCAATGGCAAACCTCCGAGTGTATTTCTGCCATGAAAAAGCTCCTCATAAAAAATCTGCCCTTGGGAGTCAACATGAAACTGTAGGTCCCTCCATTTGTGGAACAACATCAAGACGCGCGCCACAAACAGAAGGAGTAGCCTGGCCAAACACCCAACAAGGGTGACTATCATTAGTTACGCACAAACTCATTCTATCATTTGTTATACAAAGTTCAATTAAGGATTAATAGATAACTTTGCTTTTGATAATAATATATTTTCCTTAGTAGACTTGCTATCAAAATAACATAAGCTCTTCATCAAGAAAAATTGAGCTAACTCGCAAAAAATTGTTAAAATTGTAGGAATAAATTAAGCATTAGGGCCCGGAAATAGCGCAGAAAATATCCAATGACCTAATTTTGAATGAATGAATTTTGTAATGACAGTTAATAACACAGTTAACCTAAATTATCGCCATCAATATATAGATATAGCTGTCGCTACATTTCGGAAGGGAATTAAGTCTCCTGTGAACACGTACACATATACTAAAATCGCATCTAAATCAAGAGGGTTAATGTTAGTTTTTGTTTGTAACAAGCATATATTAAGTAAGGCTGTGGGTTTCGTCAGAGGCACTATTCCAAATTCGTTTAAATGTTATCGGGTATGGGAATAAATGTCCGCCTTCGTAAAAGAGGTGTCACTGCTGATACTATTTTTGTGCTCGCTCTGATTTGAAGGTGTATATGTGAGGTCTCGATCGCAGTAGTTGACATTCGTTTGAAGTGTAAAGATCCTTTTTTATCTGACATCAAAAATGTCTACGTTCGTCCCGAAAAAACAGCATTTGCGGGAAGTCATGCTTCTTTAATACCTTTTAAAGGAAAGTGCAGCGGGAACGTGTCGTATATTGATCAATATTTACGGTAATCACGCTCCATCAAATGCAACTTGTTAAGAGTGGTTTCGACGCTTCCAAAGTGGCAATTTCGACGTTGTGATAAAGATCGCGAAGAATAAATTCGAATTGCAATTACAATTATTGGATGAAGACGTATGTCGAACACTTGATGATATGTCTAAGGGGTTGGATGTTGACAGATCAACCGTCGGTAAACGTTTGCGCGCGATGGGCCAGCAAGCAGGTAACTAGGTGGCATATCAATTGAAGGAGAGATGTTTGGTGATGTGATGATGATGATGATGATGAGATCCTTCTTAAATGGCAAAAAGAAAATGTTTTCTGCATCGCGTCGTCACTATCGATGAAAAATCGATGTATTATGATAACCCTAAACGTCGAAAATGTTCGAGCCTGCCTGGTGAACCTGGTGAACCAGGTTCATCGACAGCGAAAAAAAATATTCATCCTTCGAAGGTTATGTTGTGCATCTGGTGCGATCAGAAGGGTGTCATCTATTATGAAATCCTTAAACCATCTGAAACCATCACTGGCGATCATTACCAATATTTTACTCCAGATTCTACCGCTCTTAACATTAGCTTGGCTTTCAATGGGCCTCATGATTTCTATTAGAAATTTCTAGCACTTTTATGTATGGAATTTTATAAATTTAAAAAGCTATTCGATTATTGCGATGATCTTAATTCAAACTTTACTTTTCTATACTTATCCAGTTTGCAACGAATGGTTCCACGAAGCCGAGCAAGAATTCAAAAGACCGTGTGGCTTAGAAAGTGATGGTCATAAATCCTTAAAATTTAAGAATTTGCATTTAAGTGGTCAATAAAATGTATTAAATAAATTAAGAATTTTATAAAATATTATATGTAAAACTTATTGTATAAGTACAATAAAAGCCAAATTTGTTTGTAGTTAAATAATACGAGCATCTTTTAAATGCATAATTAACCCTATGTAGTACAGAAGTTCTAAAACTTGTATTCCATACAAATCGATCCGCTCTAATACTTATAAGCGATCATAGGTACGCAATGTATCTTTGCCAATGCTAGTATTGTCCTCGACAAACTTGGTCTGGTAGGCATTCCCTTTCATAATTATTAGCGTTTGTTCCTGTTGAGTAATTTTTTTGTAAAATCGGTAGACAAGACATAAGAGATACCAGAAATTTTTAAAAGTCTTTCTAGCCGGTAATAAATGTTCATATCAGCATTCAAGTGTTCTAATTTCACTCAAAAAATGCAAACATTTCACTGTATGGAAAAAACATGAATGCAATGAGTTAGACATTAGCTAAAAATTTGACGATTTTTTAAAAGTAGGTTATGTTAATATAACAGGTACTATATTTGATAACAAATATAATAGCTTTAAATAACTAAACAACAGGCTCAAGGTACATACCATATTGTTGGCTTAGTGTGCAAACGTAACAAGTCAACTTTTTATGAAAATTTTAAGAGTTCGTATTGAAACTCTTGCGGCCAGAAATAGAAAGCGTAGAGAAAAATGTAAATATTATTAAGGAAAACAAAAAGTCGGAAACAGCTGGAATTACGAAAAAACAAATGAATCACGGACATTGAAGGTAAGATGTAGCTGTAAAAAAATATTGCCATAAAGTGCGCATACATCACTGACGAAGATGGAAAAAAAATATTTCAAGAGTTTTAGCAAACGACTTAAGATTAAAAAAAGGTGTATATATATCCTCGGCAGGCAATGGCAAACCTCCGAGTTTATTTCTGACATGAAAAAGTTTCTCACAAAAAAAGAGGTTGTCTGTAAAGTCGGTTTACTGACGATAGTTTAACGTGACAACGTCATAAAAAAATACTGATGTAATGGTTGCATTTTTCAAAAGAAAACTTTAATTTTATTTGTTTGATAGATATTTTGTATGGATATAGAGAAGGAGGTAAATGGAATCGCAATAATTGATCAAGTTACATTTACACAAACGTGAAAAATTACGAAACATTTATCAAATTCATGAAAGATATCTTCAATTTCGACTGTGCATCAGACGTTAATAAGTCAACAACACTAAGAGGCACCATCATCGATTTGCCTTTTTCAAGACACATTACACTCGAAACACTCCCTTTCATTTCCTACTTTTCCTATCATCGTCCTATTCTCAACAGAGAAATGGTTCATTTACATGCACACAGGAATAAGACATATGCAAATACAAATATGTCAATTTATATACAAATGCGCATATACATACATATACATACATAAATATGCTCACTCAAGGAGGAGAGAGCCAGATGTCGAGTGTTGCCGAGCGTGGGGGCCGATTGTGCTCTTTGTCGTTCATTTTGCACTCTCGCTTGCAGTTCAAGCAAGGTAACGACGCATGAGCAAGATAACGACACATTTTTTCGTGCGTGCAGCCGGCTAAATCGAATTATAAGACGTTATCACGTCAAAAAATATTTGCCGTTTGAAGTCGGCTAGAAACTGTAGATGCCTCCAACATCAAGACGCACCCTGCAAATAGGAGCTGACCTAACACTCAAAAAGGATGTACGCGCCAAATACAAACTCGAAAAAGTAAAGTATATGAATGTAAATGTACATAAGTGTAAAAGATGCCAAAATTAGTACAAACTCAAAATAAAAATTGGGAATATTCGAGTGTGCAACTTTTTTATAAATATTGTCACATTAGTCAATGAACTATTAGTTATTGGGTGTAAAAGCTTTAAGTTTAAGAAACCAAAGAAAACTGTTCCAAAAAGAGATACTCAACAGAGGAGGAACAATGGCTGAATTCTTCTTCGACTCTATACCACCAGTGGAACCTCCCTACTGTGTCTGGCAGAGTGGTGTGCAGAAAGAACGCTTTACGACTTTGATGATTTTACAGTGACCGAAAAGAAAATAAAAAGCCTGTTACGCAAGTACGAATAGCGATGGTGGCCATGGGATTCGATCGAGATGTCACTAAATTAAGACAATAGTGGGCGCGATTGAAATTGGCAGCCAAGAAACCTTCACGAGTAGAAGGAAAGCAATAACTGGAATTGAAAACTTGGATGAAGTGTCAAATGTTGACGAGTAAGAATGCCTCATTCAAACTACGATCGCTTTGGAAGTGGGTACTATATTAATTGCAAGAGGATACCATATAATAGCGACATATTGGATGTGGACGAGCTGTGCAATAGTTCCACTACACCTTCCATCCAATATCGAAATTTACAGATGATCAAATTGATCCCTTAATCCGGAAGCCGCGAACGAGCCACGAACCTTATTTTAGTATTCTAAAATCACGACCTCCTTATTTTCAAGTTGAAACTCCGTTGTAATACACGTGAAGAGATTATTGTTTCGCTCATCCTTGCGCGCAGCCATGCTAACATACAGAAAATATTTAATGTCTATTCACAATCTGTCTGCAAATATTGTTGCCGTATGTGTATACATATGTTTATTCGAACATATGTACATAAGCCATTCATAACTCAAATGGTAGACACAACATCTGCAAAGTACAAGAAAGTTTGAATTGAATGGCTTGCTCGTACTAAGAACGAGTTATTTTAGCCCGAGACAGTTGTTTGACTGTGAAACTAATTTGATGTTTTTAGTTTTTTTTTTTTTGTGTATACATATATAGTAAGTATTTTTAATTTATCAAAAACATTGTGTGTGATCACGCTCTTTTTTGAACGAACTTTTTGTCGTGTGAAATATCTGCGTTGTTTGTCAAAATGTATGACAATAACCTAGCGCCAAAGTGTGCTAATAAAGTGTAGTAGATACTGCTAAGTACACTTAAGTAACCTTATTTTGGCAAACAAATATAATTTTTTTTGTTGTTCAAAAAATTTTTTTACATTTCCTTTCCAAATTAAGCCATTCATTTTTTGTTTTCGAAAATAAAACACATTTATTCGTCCACGGTGATATATACACTTTGCTATTTGTGGGTAAACATTTTGATTTCTTCTAATTATTTCGAATAACAAAAGATATTCGGCAAAATTAAGGTACTGCAACAAGCTATTGGTTTTCTTTTTTAATAAATTTGTTTTTGAACTTTTTGAGTGCGTTAATTTTCAGATAGCGTTAATAAAAAAATGTTTAAATTTTGTCAAAAGCAAAAGGCACACCTTATTAAAGCACTATATAAGTACATATATATGCATATCCTGGTCGATCGAGCTAGTTCTCCAATTTGTGGCTGGCTCCTTGAAGTTTTCAGGAAAATGGAGCGATCTACAATTTTATGGCTCCGAAATTTGCAACTATTTGCCGAGTGCGACCACTATTAAAATATAAAAAACCTTTTCCATCGATTTGATGTTTCGAACCCGGGCACTACTGAATGGCAGTCAGGCGCAAAGCCAATCGGCTACGGCGGCCCGCATATTTCAATAAACTTTAATTTAGTCTGACGGTTAAATTTTCAAACCAAACAAAAGTCATAGATCATAAGATTATAGCATGTAGTATCAGATCGACGAGCGGAGTCTTAGCATAAAAAAGTGGTTGTGGTTTTATTCGATCCCAATAATAAATGGTCTTTCAAAAGACACGCCTAAAACATTTAAAAGTTTAGATTATCAGATTTCACTATTTTTCTGAAATACGGCTCTTGAATGTGAAATATGAGAAAAATTACACTACATTATTACAAGTAAAATTCGCCACACAGTTAATTCATGAATGCCTAATTGATGAGGACGTCGAGATATCGATGTTGAAATTTGTGCATCAACACTTTCCTTAGCAATATTCTGAACAGAAAGTTCAGTTTTTGGTAAGCCAGTCCATTAGTCTATCCTACAGTCTATCCTCGACAGAAACAGTTTCTAGAAATTTGTTCACCAACTTTTAAACTGTCGAATCATTCGAATGATTATTTCCACCATAAAATCAGGAATTTTACAATATGTTGTTTTAAAAGATCGACCATCGAACTATTTCCTATAATAAGTTTCAATATTTTTAACGCGTTCTTCTATCGTCTAAAATTATACATCCGTCTACTTGACAAATGTCGAAGATGGCATAAAAAAGATGCCGTCTAGGACTGCTAGGACATCTAGGCGTCACTCTTGGGAGAGCCTTTATTTATGTTGGATCTAAATGAGGTGGGAAGCAATACGTCAAAATTTTATATTTTATTTATGTTTATTTTTTTATTATTATTATTATTTATAATATATGTAGTTATTTATAATATTACTATTATTTTTATTTTTAATTTGTTTATATATTATTTTTTTATAATTTTTTTCATATTTCAACTATCTTGAGACCTTAAGCAGTTATAATTAATGTACGTATGTATATGGAATATTGCTACAAATTTAAGGTCATTGCCTTTCAATTTTGGTATAGACAATTTGCACGATTGTAAATATAAATATTATTGTGAATAAATAGTATAAGTATAATATTTTACGATACATACAAATCAAACAATCTAATTACAAAATGTTAAGTACACTAAAAAGTTTACTATAGAAACAATATATATGTATATGGTTGTGTTTCCGGACCGTGTTATCTCTCGAAGAGGTGAGATCTTTTGATTTAACACCTCGTTACTTCTTTCTTTGGAGCCACGTGAAAGAAGAGGTCTACATCAACAGCCCAGGGTCGATTCAAGATCTCAAAGATGGAATTCGTGAGGCTATCGAGGACATAGGGCAGCCAGTTTGCAATTCGGTCCTGTAAGCGTGATCGTGGTGATCATTTACCTGATGTTCTTTTCCACTATTAACAGCATACCATCCTCTTTATAATGAAATAAACATCCGATCATTTATATTAAAAAATATCATTTTTCTTTGAATATCAAAATAACACCTCTTTTACATTCTTTTTGGGTGTTTCGTCGATTTCCTCCTATTTGCGGTGTGCGTCTTGATGTTGTTCCACAAATGGAGGGACCTACAGTTTCAAGCCGACTCCGAACGGCAGATATTTTTATGAGGAGCTTTTTCATGGCAGAAATACACTAGGAGCTTTGCCATTGCCTGCCGAGGGCGACCGCTATTAGAAAAATGTTTTTCTTAATTCGAACCAACGTTCTCTCTGTGAATTCCGAATGGTAATCACGCACCAACCCCTTCGGCTACGGCGGCCGCCTATACACATATATAACACAATACATATTTAAATAATTATTAGCTGCGCTGGAACTTTGCGTTACAGCCTTCGTTGATTTTAAATTTGCTGTAAGGGCAGCAATGTCAATGTTTAAGACACGATGTATCATACATACATATATATGTATTATCTGAATGATTTTAGACTGGTTCCTTTGTAATATCAGCTGGTTGAATTTTGACGAAGCTCCCCAAACTTCTATGCCACATTTCCATATTGGCATTGTATATTAGAAGTTTATTATTTCGCGATAATTTGAATTGTATTCCGAGGAGTCAGTAAAGTTGTCTGCAGTGATTTTTAATTTCATTTCATTTTTTAATAATGATACGAATATCGGCTTTTTAAACCAGTCGAGTAATGTGTTTAGCTCAATTGTTGTTTTTGAGTGGCGCGTCTGTCATTATTTTCCCATACCAAAACAACTATAACATAATGTCAACGAATGTAGCAATCAGGCTGTTTTGGTATGTCTGCTTTATATATGAGATATAGCATTGAGGAACTCCAAAGTCCATTGCTTGTATGCATCGGTGCACTTTACATATAGTAGAATCATCTCGCGTATATATGGCTAGCCATTTGGCAACCATATACAGCAGTCAAACTTTATCAGATGTTTTTACTACGTCAAGATATATATAGCTACACAGGCTTGCTTTTTCTATATAGGGTTTTTTTTAGCTGCATGAGAACTATATATATAATATGGTATGACATTTCTGTTCAGTAAGGTTTGCCAAGTCATCATGAATCGTTTAACGCCACAACAACGCTTCCAAATTGTGGAAATTTACTTCAAAAAAATAAATAAATCTGTTCGCGAGTTTATAGAGCACTGACGGCATCATTGATCTTTATTCCTTTCGAAGTGAGCTGCCGCTACAGTGAATGGGAAACGCTATCGAGCCATCCTGACTGAATGATTTTTTCCAAAAATTAATCATCTAAACATCGACGGCATTTGGTTCCAACAAGACGGCGCAACTTGCCATGCAGTGCCAACAAACGATTTATTGCAATATTCAAGCCACAATTGACGCCATATGGCCGAATCGGACTGATCAAATGGTCCATGTAACTTGTAGCCGCGACGGATATAAGCCGGATATCATATTGAGCAAAATAATTCATGTGTTATTAATTTACATTAATTAATTGAAATGAAAAGATTAAAATTAAAAATAAAAAAATTATTTTAAAAATATTTATGTTGTATATGTATTCTGTTTTGTACTATCATTTTAAGTTCTAAAGCTTAAGCAACCGATATATCGTCGTATAATTTGTGAATAACTGTGGATTTGTTATATCGTCGAATGTATGCGTCTGATCCAAACTGGTGCTGAGGTATTCGATTTGTCTGCGTTAGTAGACTCAATGCGGTCAAAAAGAAGCTTTTGAAATTTGAATTAGTCAACTGTAGGCTGATTGGTCGATATTATAGAGGTATGAAATAAATATATTAATTTCTACTCGACACAGACAAGGCTAAGTCGACCCTCCTCTTCACTCGATACAGTATGCACAAGAGAGAGAGAGATGTTTGATAGACTCCACATTACCGTTTGTGGTAAAATTTTCCACGCCAATAGCAATGGGATCTACTTCCTTCACGTCATATTAAAATATGACTTCTAAAAATTATTGGTTAAATTAAATAAATACATCTACTATAGCCGAGTTGACTTGCAAGCGAGTACCATTGGGTTGACTCCAATGCGGTGCCAACTATGGGGATGAAAAGTTCGTCCTCAGGCAGATAATTGCACACCTCCGACGAGACAGCAAAGGACGTTTGCGCTAGTTATATATTTTTAGATGCAATATACGAGTATAAATCGAATCTTTGATCTCATCGCACATACTTATAGTATACTTATGTACATATCAAAGCGCTTGCAAACCACCAACTCTACCGTTTTGAACTAGTTTGGATAAACTCACAAGATATATACGTACATATGTGTGTAGTATGAAAATAGCTCTTTAACAGACTCCCAAAAACAGGTATTGCACACACATACGCATACAGATATACATGCATATAATATATTTTCAAACGTATTTACTTATGCGCACCTCTATTTATACAATTGATCTATTATTCATATGCAGTTTGTAGTTTTTATTCCGAAGTATTTATTTATCAAGTGCACTTAGCATCTGCTTCAAATTTACCGGTATCCACAAAAAGTGAATAGAAATTTTAATAAATGAACACTCGCATGCACATGTCTTTCCATATGTATGAATATTAATATCGGAGTTTCTACGAATCGTTTAAATTCATATTTCATAGGTATGTATGTAGCTAAGCGAGTTGAAAAGAATAAAAGCAATAAACACCAAAAATGATTCTTAGTCACGTAGACCTTCCAATTAAAGGGTGATTCCATAAGACCGCAGATTTTATTTTATAAATAAAGCGCAACAATATTCATTTAAATATTTTTTTCTTATTTATTTATTTCATCATGTTTTTAGTCTATGAAACACAATATTCGTTAAATACCCACCACGACTCCTCTGGCACCACCGAATGCGCATACCAAAATTTTCCATGACTTTTTGGCAGAGTTCGGGTTGTATATCATTTACAACGAGTATGATTTCGTTATTCAGTTCTGAAATCGTTTGCGCCTACTTTTCAGGTAGTCTCGAAGAAAGAATGGGAAGACAAATCAAAAGATTTTGGCGGCCATTTAACCTTGTTGTTTCGAGAAATAAACATTTTGGAAGCATTAGAAGAAGCTCTAGGAAAACGGCTAGTAAGCAATGCTAAGGCTACAGGGAACAAAACTCCCTGGTTCACCGAAGAAGTAAAACTGATAACTGAATAGAAAAAGAAGGCAATTTTAGACTAAAAGATAACAAAAACCGGCGAAAGCCAACAACGTAACACTCAACAAAGAAATTTAACCAATAAAGGAATAAGAGAAATAAAAAATCGTACTGGAAAAGTTTCACAAAGACCATGGAAAGTGATATATATGATGTTCAAAGAAAGGTAAGGAAAATGTTAAAAAATCAGAAGATAGAAGGGAATGAAACAATAAAAGTGCATCCAAAACAAATCAATGAATGGAAATCATATTTTAAAGAATTATACGAAAATAACACCACAATGCAAGCGAACACTCCATTCGATGATTATGAGTCTAGAGATGTAAATATAGCCACTAAGGATGTTGAATTTGCAAAAAAAATGCTCAACAATAGAAAGCTCTTGGTCATTATGGTATTGCAAATGAAATGCTTAAATATGGTGAAGAGTATCTTCATCAAGAGATTGCCATCTCTTCTACATTTCACTGAAAATTATGGAAAATTGTGGAACAGTCAGTCAATTGAGTTCGAGTTCATCCTGCTTTGAGGATGTACTGCAAATATTAAAAGAAAGAAAGGCGCTTCGACAAATCCTACAAGTCATCAGCGGTGTCAATATTACGTGCTCAACAAAAAAATTGGTAAATGGTTAAAATACCAAAAGTATAAATTGCACTACCGGAATACGGCAAGGTGACTCTTTAAGTCCACAATTTTTCAATCTTATTATGGATAAAATTATCTCAGAGGCAAGATAATTGGCTGGATACCAAATGAACAATGAAAACATATCAATAATATATTACGCAGACGACGCTGTTTTGGTATCTGATTGCGAAGATAATCTTCATCCTGCATCGCTTTGTTATAACTTGCAAAAAATATGAAAGTTTCAACTAAAAAAACTAAATCTTTAGAAATATCAAAAGAACCTAAAAGATGCATGCTGGAGATTGGCCGCCATATGATAGAACCAGTAATGCAATTTAAACATTTGGGTGTAGATGTATCTAGCAATCGAAATATAATAACATAAGTGCGAGAGGGATGCGCAAACGGTGCGCAGATATTAGGGTGTCTGCGAGAAAGTTGGATATCTACTACCTCAGCTGAAAATAAATCACAACAATGATATGAGATTTATGAATTATGTACAATAATTTATGTGTAATTTCTCTAAATATTAAAATGTATGTATTTATTTATATCAATTTATATATAGTATATTAACTTTATTGTATATAGTATATGTATGTATTCTAATTTTTGTGTAAAGAAAAACAGGCAAAGCTTATAATAAGAGATAAAGAAGAAGAAGCTTAGGTGAAAATGTGTATCAAGCAATGCACGAAATGCACTTCTTGCCTTCACTTAGATCACACGCTGAGTATCACTCCATAACAAAGTTGCAAAAGCCTGAAGTGAATCAATAGTCTGAAAAAAAAGTTAAATAAAAGAAACTAGTACATCATAAATAATTGCTGTCACCATTGAATCATCCTATAGAAAATTATGACAATTCAGTTACTGGCGGAGAAATATCGCAAGTGGAAGACATAACAGACATAAGCCTACCCCAGTGCAAACATGCATTGTACGTAATAGATACTCATATGTACGAGAGCGGATCAAAAGTTAGAAATGAAGACACCATTTTTTCAAAATTTTTTTTTTATTTTAGAAAGATACACTTCTCCCAACGCTCCGGCCATTTGTTAACCCCTCCAAAAATAGGATTTGTCGAACTCTTCAAAATACGTCACTGTATCGGCGATAACTTCCTCGTTTGAACTAAATTTTTTTCCCGCGAGCCATTTCTTCATTTTAGGGACAAGAAAAAGGCGCACGGACGCAGACCAGGTGCAGCAGCAATTCATAACGCAGTTCACGCACTTTAGCGGCGACAACTCAGGTTAATGTGCTGGTGCGTTATCGTGGTGAAATAGCACCTTCTTTTTGGCCAAATGCAGCCCTGTCTTCTTAAATTTTTTGAGGGAGTGATCCAATAAATCGCTGCAGAATTGTCTAGTGATCGTTCTTCATTTTCCTAAAAAATCCATAAGAATGGCGCCATTCGTATTCCAAAAAATCGTCGCCATGACCTTGCCGGCCGATGGGACTGTCTTCCCCCTCCTTGGAGAAGATTCACCGGGGGAATTCCAATGTTTTGATTGTTGCATAGTTTTTGGTGTGTAATGAAGAAGCCAGGTGACAACTCCACGCAAAAATTCCTTCGGATCTCCCTTAAATTGATCCAACCACTGCTTTGAAGTTAACAGCCGCTTCCTTTTGTTGTTGCTTGTTGGCAATCGCGGCACCCATCGGACCGACAATTTCTTCATCGCTAACTTATCATGTAAAATAGTAATTGCCATTCCGGTCGACACACCTATGGCATCTGTTACTTGACGCACTTTCGTTGGTCGAGCAGCGAGAACTATATCGTGGACCTTTTGAATGATTTCCTCGGCAACCACGTCTGCCGGGCGTCCTGGTCGCTCCTCATCAAAAACGGATGTTCGTTCACGTTTAAATTCATTGAACCATTATTTAACTGGCGAAGCGTCCCCATAGACAGTATCCAACTTTGTTTTATCTCCTCGCATTTTTCCCATCCCAAAACAAAACAAAAATCTTAGTGAAAATCACGAAACACATCTTACTCGAATAGCTACCAAATCCAAATTAACCCATCAATCAGTCTGAAATTTGTTTTGCCGTCGATTGATAGATGGCAGCACATGATGCTAACACCAACTTCCCGCAGAAACGTCCTCTGTCATCAAACACGGGTACTTATTGAAGCGCCCTCGTATGCACACATATGTACCTATGAGGTAGATACTTTTGTATATATACGGGGTATTTGAGAACAGCTTGAGAGTAAAACTAATTAGCTCTTATTTTGAACAAAATTTAATGAAACTGCACGAAATTGTTTGCACAAAATTAACTTATTATATATGTATCTATAAAGACATTCAATAACATTTGCATTAGCTGCAATAACCTCCTCGATTGCGAACCCGAATCAAATGCTCCTTATACATATTAACCATAACGGTATTAATTGCAGCCTTCAGAAAAGAAATGATGTTATGCGAATGCTTATTGATTTCAAGCTAAACTATGGCCCATACGTAGTAATCCAGGCAGTCTGGGGAGTTAGGCGGCCATAAGTTCAGTGTTATGTGTGGGTGTGTCGCCATCGCATTGGGTAAAGGAGCAGAGTCTTCCTGAAAAATTTGTGGACTGTCACCGCATACACTATCATTCCAAGGTTTCACTATAGTCTCTATAACCTCGATATATGCCGCAAAATTCACTCGAAATCTCTGAGTAAAAAATATGATGGCATGACATGTGTTTTGTTGCTCACATCAGCTAAAGCCATAGCAGTTCCTAGAAACTTCATGTGCATGACAGTAGGATCCTCTATAAGTTTGCAAAATAGCCATCTGTCATTTCTTTAGTTGGTCTTTTGGTCTTGGTAAAAAATTTGTTCGTCAGAAAACAACCATAATATTTCAGCGCATCAGGGTGTTTAATTTTATTTAGAAGCTGTTTCAATCAGCAACTCACTGTTCTCCCGTTTTCTCCGATATAAACTGTTTTCTGCGAATAACGTGGGAATTATACCGGAGATCTGCAGGAACTACTCGACGTATAAGGCCCTCAGAAACATTAAGCTCCCTCGTAAGGGCCCATATTGATATCGAAGCCCTCGTCAATTATCGCTTGCACTTATTGAATAAATTCTGCATATCAGACAAGGTCAGAACGTTACTCGTGTTTTTTGCGTTTCGCAACAGAATCTGCATTGGCTCCTTATAATTTCAATTCACGGCTAACATTATGACCGAATGAACGAAGGCACTTAAGAAACTTAGAGATTTCTAAATCGGTGTGGCTATTAAATTCTTGAGTTAAGTTTAGTCCTCCAAGTCTTATCTGAATAGTTTCGGGTTATAGTTATAGTTACAATTATGCATGTCCTCAACTACCGCATGCTCCCTGTATAGATCTTTCATTGAAATGTCCTTATCGTTGACATGTGGTGTTATTTTATTTTATATTTAGCCCTTATCTATTTTATACCCATAAACATATGAACAATCAAAACGTACTTAGTTAGATATGAAAAAACCGGAAGCTTTTCACCAAATGCAATTAAATAGTAAACGCTCTGCACACCTATCAAAAATCGAAATATTTTATAAAGTCGCTTTCAAATTACTATGAATATTTAAACAAACTACTTCACAAACTTCTTCAACAGTTGGTTTAAACAGCTGGCGCACGTTTCGTGTTTTGTTTCACTGTCAAACATCATCAGTCTGGTCTATAATTTAACCATGAATCGTTTTACAAACGAACAACGCTTGCAAATCATTAAATTTTATTATAAAAATGCGTGTTCTGTTAAGAAAGTTTATCGCGCGCTACATCCTTTTTATGGTCAGTTTAATCGACCCACCGAAACGGCTATTCGAGCTATTGTGACTAAATTTAGAACCAAATTTACATTATTGGACATCAAACTGTATCGGCCAGTGTTAATGATGACCATCAATTATCGTCGCCGTTCGCAGCAATTGGGTCTCTGTTACTCAAAAACGTGGAAAATTTTGCAAAAGGATTTAGGTGTGAAGCCTTTCAAAATACAGCTTGTGCAAGAATTGAAGCCGGACGACCTGCCGCAACGCAGAATTTTTGGTGAATGGGCTCTTGGAAAGTTGCCCGAAGATCCACTTTTTTATCGAAAAATTGTGTTCAGCGACGAAGCTCATTTTTGGATAAATGTGTACGTAAATAAGCAGAATTGTCGATTTTGGAGTGAAAATCAACCAGAAGAATTGCAAGAGCTACCAATGTATCCAGAAAAGGTTACAGTATGGTGCGGTTTATGGGCTGGAGGTATCATTGGACCGTACTTCTTCAAAGATGCTGCGAATCGTAACGTAACTGTGAATGGTGAGCCCTACCGTGAAATTATATCCTACTTTTTTTGCCCAAAATGCAAGAGCTTGACTTGCATGACATATGGTTTCAGCAAGACGGTGCCACATGCCACACAGCACGCGTAACAATGGACTTGTTGAGAGGCGAGTTCAGTGAACATTTTATTTCTCGTTCGGGACCTGTCGTGGCCAATTGATAGATCGTGCGATATAACGCCTTTAGATTATTTTTTGTGGGGCTATGTTAAAGCTCATGTTTATTCAGACAAGCCATTGCTCATGTCTATTCAGACAAGCCTGCTTCAATTAATGCATTGGAAGACAACATTAAAGCATTTATGTGTGAGATACCGGCCGAAACATTGGAAAGAGTATCCCAAATTGGACTAAGCGGATGGACCATTTGAAGCGCAGTCGCGGTCAACATTTGCATGAAATAATCTTCAAACATTAAATTATATGGACTGTACTATCGATTTAAATAAACATTTCATGCATTTTTCTAAATTTTACGTGTGTGTTTTTGGAAAACTTTCCTATAGCTTTTAAAAAATCACCCTATATTAACTTTGGCTTTTAAATTTCTTATCAGCGTTGCGTAGTTGGATTTTTAAACTACTCTTCGAACATATTTCATTTTTCATATCGTAACCCGATTAGATTCAAGCCGCATTTGGTGTATTAATTTTCATATCCAACAATCAGTCGCAATTTGATTTCGAGAAAGTTGTATGTTGTCTCAGTATGAACAGCTAAACAAAACTTACTGAAATTCAATATTTGCTTGTTGGTGGAAAGTATTGTACAGATACATACATACATATAGTGCTACCGCGATTGCAATTACTTTTCTGTTTGACGAACTTGCTGAAAACACTTTACTTGCAATATATCTGATGATATATTTAGAATTTTCATTTTTATCAAATATTTACGATTTTTTCTTTCGTAAATAGTTTATAACAACTTTCTGAGTTTTCCCTCTATTTGTAGAAAATTTAAAAACAGGATTTGTGCTATTGCCAAGTTTTATTCGATGATTTAACAACTTAAAGTATACCACAACATACCGTTATTCCTTATATTCCTTATGCTAGACAGGTATAATTAGTACCAACAACAAATAAAAATGTCTATTAGTTTTGACTCGAGCTTAATTATTTATACTCCATTAATAGATCATAAGAGATGTGCCTATTAAATACCGAGATCGATGCACAGTGAAATGGCTTCAACAATTTTTTTGTGACAAATATAGGGAGTGCTCCTAAGATAATTAATATATATTATGTTAAGCTTAAAAATGGGGATATGTGTATTCCGTTTCTGTAACTAATCTTGATCGAGTTCTCGATTGAAATATTCTAATTGACGTCACAATGACGTCACCCTACTTGTTGCGTTTCTTTAAACAAAATTAGCCGAATTGATCGACAGCCGTGGTAGTCAACTGACCTGTTCCATTCTATTTCAGTACGAACACTCGATTCAAAAGGTTTCTGTAACCAAAAGAAATTAAATATTTTGAATCGTTATTCTCACCTAGCCTTAAGGTGGTGGCAACCCACATTTCGATAGTTAAATATGTAAATACTTTAAAACAAAAGCTTCCAAGAAGTTTTGTAATCTATCTATCTAAACTTTACTTTTTGCCTCGTAGTTTAAGTCGAGAGGGTATTATTTGTTTTTCCATGCAACACAACAGATTAGAGATTAAAACATAAAATCACAGATATTTTAATCTATGCTTTTAAAGCTCTTTTTTGTTATTTTCTTGTTCTTTGTATGTTTATAAATACTTACATATGCAAGTGGGCATATAATGGGGATGCAATTTAGGTTACTCATTTAAAGAGGTATGGTTTAATTAAATTGTAAATATGAATAGAAAATATGTTCAATAATTAATTACAGAAGTGATTTTTTAAAATAGTATTTCTCTCAGCTCTTCGCTGACTGACATTCTCAATCTTTTTGAATGAAGTCGTTGATATACTCCAAACAACCAAGCTGTAGAGCCACTAGTGGTGTTTCATTTAGCAAATTGGGCCTTAACATGCTGCTTTCGCAAATGCAAATGTCGGGCATATATTCCCCCGGAGAAGTATAACTAATAATTAATCAGTAGTAAAATCATTATAATAAAATTATATTAATAAATGTGTATACATTTTGGTTTTCGTCCTAACATTTCTCAAACAAGAACTTACTTTTCTCAAAAAACAATTGTTGAATTAATTTCACACATTCCTTGTCGATTGACATATCATTTCTCTCACTGTTCCGCTTTTCTCAATTAATGCTTACAGAAAGACTCTTTGTCGGCCGATCGAGCAGATTGGGTTGAATTGATGTCACGTCAATGGCAATTTTGTCGATTTCTTACAAAAAATGGGCTACTGAAAGAAATTCGGTACATATTAAATGGGCCGAATCGGGCAAAAACTACGCTTCCTCTTCAAAACCGCGTCTTTCAAAAACACAAAGAACGGGATATTAGAGTAGTTAGAAAAGAGAAAATTTCCCAAATTCGTATTTGGATTACTAATTGACTAACGAGGTCCTGAGGAACTAGCATGTAATAATGTCAAGCCTGAAATCCAACGGAGAATCTCTCTTGCCAACAAATTCTACTTTGGACCAAGTAGCCAATTGAGTACTAAAGTCTTCTAACGACGAACAAAACTAACACTTTACGAAGCTCTCATCATGCCCGTCCTATAGCGCAAAACTTTGGACGATGACAACACCGATGAGGCGCCCCTTGAAGTATTTGAGAGAAAATCCTGCGAAAGATTTTTGAACCTTTAGCGGCGGCGAATTCCGCAGGTGATGGAACAGTGAGCTGTATGGCTTTACGGCAACATAGACATAACGCAGGGAATAAAGATCCAGCGGCTACGTTGGCTGGGTCATGTCGTCCGAATGGATATAAACGCTCCGGCTTTGAAAGTATTCGATGCAGTACCAGCTGGTGGTAGCAGGGGAAGACAAAGACCTCCTTTATGGTGGAAAGATCAGGCGAAGAAGGACTTGGCTTCACTTGTTGTGTCTAATTGGGCCCGTTAGAAGGAGAAGGAAACGAGTGGCGAGCGGTGTAAATTCTCTTAAGCGGTTATCGCGCCAATCAAGAAAAAGAAATATTAAGTGAATTAAGAAATTCTGAGTTGGATTTTATTTTCTGCTAGATTTGTAGCCAAATGTCGCCCAATGAGCATCTTTGATCTAAATGCAATATCCTAACTATACTCATTTCAGCTTCGAAATAAAGCGAAGAAACGCTCAGAACTCTTTGTTAGCAAATATTACAAAAGCTTTCGGGCTTTCTTACCTTTCATTAAGCTTCCACGGCCGCAATGAATTTTGGTAAAACTAATATGCCTTTATATTTTACATTTTAGTTTGGCAGAAACATTCAAATGATAATCATCGCTACTGTGTGCAGAATAAAGTGTAAAAAGAATAGAATTAAAAATTGGCAATAATAGTTTTACAAATTCTGAAAGATCATTTATTTAACATATTCACACATACACACATACACACATGTTACAAAATTCTTGAACTTGACTAGCCAACTGCTGTTTTAAACAAATAAACTCTCCAAAGTAACACCAGAATAGTAAACCGATCATCACGTTTCATAATTCATCAGAATGTCATTGACCTATAATAAACCTTTGAATATACCCATAACAAAAATAGTCAAACCCACAACAACAACAACGGCAAAATCAGCTTCATTGCATACTTTGTTGTTGCTTATGCTAATTAATTTGCTGGTCATCGTTCTCGGTCCAACCGTATCTGCAGAAAGTGGGGAAATCAAGCTGACAGCAACTGTGGCAGCAGATCAGTATGACTTGGATGAGTATTTGAATACGCAAACGATACTGATTGACACCCTAAGGCACTATATCGGAGCATTGGAACAGAAAATTAATGTTTTAAAGCGGTAAGTAGAAGAATTTTAAGAAGTTATCTTTTTTTTCTATTTAAAATTTTAATAATTAACCAAATGTGTCCTTAGTGCTGTAATGTCAATTACAAAACAAAATTCAAGTGATAAATTTTTCTTGTTTGATGAATGAAAAAAGCGAGACTTACACTTAGTCTTGCCGTAAATTCTGTGACAAATTTTACAATGAATACGTCGAGAACAAATTCGCAGGAAAGTTGCCTTATTTTTGCTTTTGTTCGTATCCATTGTCTACTCATAAAATATATGTACTCAATTTCGTGGCAAATTTCTCTTGTTAACAATGGAGTGGGGAGTTAAAGATCACATTGCAGTGATTGCATTACAAAAGCGTGGTGAAAGTACAAGTGAGATTTACGAATTGCTGAAAAAACTAATATTTCGACAAGTTTGTTTACCGCACGATCAATCGTCTCCCCCGAACGTCTGAAGTGACAGAAATGAAAAGAAGTGGGCGTCGAACCTTGGAACCTCGCGTGGTTCGAACCTTGGAAAGCAGAAAATATTGTCCAGGGAAATGAATGCCAAGACTAATTAAAGATAATCTCCACATAATAGCCTTCCTTCGATCAACTGGTCATCTTTTGACAACTCATTTCAAAAAAATTAGGCTCGACAGAAGCAAACAGCTTCTTAAGTGGTACGCGATCAAGGGTCACAGATAGGAAGTTAATAAAAATCTATGTTAAAACTTCTAAAGACGCAAAAAATGTTGTTCCAAAGGTTCAAAGTGGCCACTATCCAGCCTCCTAGTTTAGTGGCGAGTGTCTTGGTAAGGCGTTATATCCTTTCATTTCTGGGGAGAAGGGGTTACGACCGGGACAAAAGTGTGCCAGGAGGATGTCTTAGAAGACATAATGAAGTAGTTGAGCAGTACTCTCTTCAATGGGGAGCGTTGGATCTTCCAGTAAAATTCCGCTCCACCTCATAAGGCAAAACCCACCCATCTGTGGTTAAAAAACGCCATTTCATAGCCGCAGAAGATTGGCCGTCTGAAAGTACAGATCTGAATCCATTGGACTAGAGTTTGTGGTCAGAATTGGAGAACATGGCTTGTCGAAGACCTCGCAAAAATTTAGGGAGTCTCAAACAATCTTTGGTTCAAGCATCGATACCAATATCCATGTTAACCGTACGTACTGCAATAGCTGAATGGTATAATCGTTTGAAGGCTTGTGTGAAAGCAATTAGTGACCATCTCGAATGAAAATTTAAATTTGTTTAATACTTACATTATTAAATAAAACTAACTTCATTTAAGAAGCATTATAATTTAATATCTATACCGCACTCAACTTGTAACAGAACTTATGGCAGGACTAAGTATATTAAACATGAATTTTAGACGAATCAGTTTAGCGCGCGCTCTGTAAGAAATTTTGCTTGCAGAGTTGCAGAGTCCGCCGAGCTACGGGTAAGTAGAAGATAGAGGAGGAAGCTCCAAAGGTTAAAAAGCCCGTGCCTCTTATAAGTGATGGTTGCCCAAATCAGACATAATCCATTGTTCATTAATACGATGAAACTCAACATAACTCCAAGACCCTTAAGCAATAACTTGTTTTCACTATTCTAAGTTTTAGCCATCTGTGCTAATATTGAGAAACTTGGAACCGCCTAAACAATTTAGACCGCGTTCAAAAACTCGTGATTATGTTCCTTCTCGCATTAAGCGGCGCCAATTAGACATACAAAGCGAAGCCATGTCCTGCTATACTCGCCCTTTCTTCCTAATGAGATCTTCTTCTTGCCTTGCTGTCATCAGCGGGTATTGTATCGAAAGTAAAGCCGCCGCATCTTTATTTTCCAAATTATATTCCGTGTTTTTTAGCTGCATGAGAACTGTGAATATCGATAACTATGGTTTGACAGCTAAAAAGGGCAAACTATGTTGAACAGAAAAGTAACGCCAGGGCAACGCTTCTAAATTGTGGAAATTTACTTTGGAAAAAATAAATCTGTTCGCAAAGTTCATAGAGCACTGGCGGCATCATCTGTCCTTATTTATTTCTAAATGAGAAAGAAGCTACCGTTACAGTGAATGGCGAACGCTATCGAGCCATGCTGACTGAGTTTTGTTTCCAAAAAAATGTGTGAAAATAACACAAAATTAAAAATCAATTTACCTTTGCTCGATATGACCACCTCTTGCCTTGTCTTTGGCCTTGACATGGTCCAGAAACGAACCGCAAGATACCCGAATGTGACTTGTTGGTATTTTGGCCCACTCGCGGACAATGCTTTTTTCAGCGCCTCGAGACTGGTGAATCTTTTAGTTCGGACCTTGCTCTCTAAATGGCCCAAAGAGAATAATCCACCGGACTCACGTTTAGTGAATTTGAGAGCCATTGTGTGGACGTTTTAAAGTTTGGAATGTTGTTTTTTAGCCATTCTTGGTTCACTCGAGTTTTGTGAGACGGGGCCGAGTCCTGTTGAAACGTCCATGGTCTGCCACCGAAATGTTTGTCTGCCCACGGCTTGAAGGCAACCTCCAGAATACTTTCTGACCATTACCTGTGGCGGATGGCATCTCTTGGTGGACAATCGATGACGCAAATTCTCGTATGAACGGTCGGTCAAATAAACCCTATTGTTTTGGGAGTTTACGAATTGCTCAATTTGAAAAAATTACTTTACAAAAACTTTATTTACTTTAAGGTGCTCGAACTCATGAACAATCGGTGGTTGCGATTTTTCAGCCAAATTTAATGCAATCACACCATTGCTTTTGAAGCCCATTACTGATTTTCTTTTTTTGCGTTTACTCTCAGCAAAATGCTTCTGCGCGCTAGTAAACAATACTCTGTACTGTCATTTAGTCGCGATCTGAAGTAGGTTACACTTCGAGTGCCGGACCCTGTATTCGATAGGAGCGCTTATTGGCGAGAAAGATTACCCTTCGAATTTCAAAGCTGAAATTATAATCCGTGTTAATGCCGGTTCCCTAATAAATTTTTTTGATTACAGAAACACATTAGTTCACCACCAGATTCATACGCTTCGCTTCTTTGTACAGCTTAGAAAAGCTTTTATAAAATAAAAATAAAAAATAATTAAAAAGACTAAAAGTGCGCCATTCGCCAACAGTTGTATGCTCTTATAAAATATGGTGCCTGAGCAGCTGAGCTCTGCAGCTAGAACAATCTTTGGCATCATCACAGCCAGTCACCCTGCCTGACACTCTGTCTAGTATCAAAAGTCTTGGGAAAGTGCTTTCCAATTCTGACGGAACTGCTGGTACTGTCAAAGTCTTTTTACATAAATTTTCACATAAAATCATCAAAGGCATGGGATGTGTCCAATATTTTTTCAAGGGCTTTTTCAATACTGTAATGCATATAATGGACGATTGAACTTCCAGTTTGAAGACGCACTGACAAGGTCCGATCAGTCATTGTCGATGGGCAGTTCTTCACCTAATATACTCGATATGAACTTATTTGGAATGTTCAGAGTTAGGCAGCACAACATTCATCTTACTAAAGGTAAAGCGATCCATTTTGTGATGCAAAGCTTCTTCAACATTTTTAAGTAACAAATAAAATCCAGCTGCTAGAACAGTCGTATCCTTTTTGGATACGTACGTTGGTTTTAAAAATCGAGATCCACGTATGAAAACGAAGGCTACTTCTTCTAATTCAACCAACCTTGGTTAACACGATCTCTATAAGCTTAACAATGTTAAAAAAAATGACTTTCTTCACATTTTATTATTACTAAAGAATTTGTATTTGTAACTATTATGTATATATAAGCACATTTATTAGTCTATCCAAAATTTATTCATGCTTTCCCTAATACTCCAGCAAAACGTATCAAATCAAAGCCATCAACGATGTGGCGTTAACGGATGTTCACAAATATGTAAACAATCCCTTGAATGCGTTGACCATCCTCAAACGCTTCACCTCTGATTGGCATATTTTACAACAACACGCGCACAATGTTAATAGTACAACAGGTGAGTATTCGTATTGTCCGTTAGCCATTCTGTCACAGCAATGCAAACGAACTTCGATTGCCAATCAATGTAAAGGCGAAACAAGAATTCCCCTGCAAGACTCATTTTCACTGTCAATGCTACTTGTCACTACATTCGTACAACCTCACATACAAACAACTACGTGTATACTCATTTCTTGTCGTATTGTTATTTTTTACTCATCCCAACCAATAGAAATCGTTCAAAATCTTACGAATACCAGGAAGTCATTGAAATTCCCGAGCGAAAGTGATTTCGATGAAGCAGCCAGTAATCTGTTACGTATTCAAGGCATCTACCAGCTCGAGCCGGAGCTTTTGGCTATGGGCCAAGTGAATGGTGTGAAATTGGGGTAAGTCATCTCTTCAGAATTGCTGATATACCATGTTCAACAGAAAAACAACAAAAAGCATCAACATCACTTTTTAAAGGAATAATTATATTATTTCTTGAGCCTGATTGTGAGTTTTATATTTGTGCGTAATTTCTTGCCCTGCAGCTCTGCAATGTCCTGGAGCGACTGTCTGGAAATCGGTCGTATATCAGTGAAAAATGGTGATTTTATTATTGCAAAATATTGGATGGAAGTGGCATTAGGAAAACTGCCTACTGAGGAGAAGGTGATGAATGCAACAGAACAATCGCTCACAACCGGCGGCAGAAATGATGTGGTAGAAACAGCTCGCTTAGAGATTATGGAAGCGCTGGTGGCCACCGAATTCACTATGGGTGAGTGTGTGTGCGCACAACCGCAAATCAATGAATCAGCATTCCAATGATTTTGGATATGCATGAGGGTGGGTCGCTTCTGCATCGGAAAAAATAGACTTTGTTTCATCATATTCTAATGACATAATGCTATTAAGTCCACACATATGATGCAAACCTTCAGAAATTTTCAAAATAATTATGTCTGAATTTATTCCGATTGTATTTCTGCCATGAAAAAGCTTCTCATGAAAAACCATCTGCCTTTCGAAGGCGGCATTTGTGGAAAAATATCAAGACGCACACCACAAATAGGAAGAACAGCTCCACCAAACATCCGACAAAGGGTGTAAGCGCCCTCAGAAATTTATTGAGGCACTTTGTTCTTCAACCCTAGAATCGTCCCTCGCGTATTGACAGCGACCATACTTTTCACGTAGGCCCAGAGAAAGAAGTTCAATGGGGAAAAATCACAAGATCTCTGCGGTAATTTTTCGTTGTTTCATGATATAAGGTTCACTGTTCACCGCAACAGCTTTACCGGCATCATTTCCGAATAAGTACGAGTCGCGATTGCAAAAAAAAAATTAACAAATTAACATACCGCAAATAATTGCAGTCAAAGATCTGCATCACCCTTGAATCATCGTATATTGTACAGGTTTCTAATTATCCCAAGAAAACAACATATTTTCATTACTACAAAAATATTTGAGGGAACAAATGTCGACCCACCCTAATGCGCATACCTGCTTATGAATTGCTTTGAATATTAATACATTTACGTATAAGGTGTGTTCAAAAAGTATCGCGAATTTTGAATTTTCGCAGGTTACATATATTCCAATTTCTTTTGAACGCCGAATCGTTGGCGTGGCGCGCTTGCCGTGGCGACGGGTCGCCACGCTATACTAAGGTATACATATATATATTTTATGTGTAGTAGTATGAGAAGTGCTAAGCCAATTTCGAAGGAACAACTCACAAATGATGTGGGTTAAAGTGTGTTAGTATGTGTGCCATGTTAGAGAGACAAATGTAGAGTTGCTAAAGAGCGGCAAGTTGGATGCTCGTGAGTGCTTAGTAAATGTTGGTGCGTTATGTGTTTTTGAATGTGCTCGGAAATTTGCTATGTAGATAATAGGAGTTCGATTACAGAGAATTCATGGGAAACTGGAAGGCTGGCTAGAGTGGGCACCTTTGAGGCGCGCTCTCTGTGCGAAGAAATGACGAAGGTCAGTGTTTGAGTTGAAAAATATCAAGAGGTCACAGAAAGCAGAGCCACAGCAGAAAGAAGTTTCATTACTCAATTATTTAAACCAAGTGGAACTACTTTGCAATGCCAAATTTATTGCTTTATTAATTCGAAATGAAAAGTGCAAACTTAGCAAATTCGAGATATGCCAGCTCGTAATGAGCAAAAGTTGAAATTGAATAAAAAGTTGAAGCCTATGGAGGAAGGCATATTTTAAAGACACATTTTGATTATCATACAAAGTGACAAAAAATTAATCATGCTATCGGATTATTTATATTTTTTACAAATAGTGCAGTACGTCAATCATAATTGAAATTTGTGAAGTGTAAAGCTGCTGTATAAAAACAGACAAGCAATGACGGGCTTAAAGGTCAAAAGTCATCACTCAATATAATTTCTTTATTAATTATTTTTTTAATTTTATTTAATAATTTTCAAATACAAATCTGGATGATTAATTTTGCGCCACCTGAAAATTCAAAAATTCCATCACTCAAAATCATTTTTTTTATCCAATTTTTTTTTTAATTTTATTTAATAATTTTCAAATACAAAACTGGATGATTAATTTTGTGCCACCTGAAAATACAAAAAATTTCAGCACTCAAAGCACACTTCAAAAATAATTTCAATTGCAAATCAACAACAATCCAAGAGAATCTACTACCAAATATGGAACAACAATAGATGCTGTATTTGTGAGATATCTTGATAATATTTCATCCAATACTTTTGTAACGTACTTTAGATATCATCGACCAATCGTCACAGTAATACCGTCAGAGGAAATATCGAATATAACTATGTATTACTGAAGTCACAGATGAAAATATTTAAATTGTGGATTGATATTAATATCGAATTTTGATATCACATGTAAATAAATGTTTATTAAATAAAGTTACCATTTTCTGTAAGAAATTCGTAATACTTCATTTTTTCATTAGGCTATATTTAATTCCTGTAATAATATTATCTTTTATACATATTACTTGTACACACACGATGTTTCTCATCTGCCAGGCGTCCCATGACGGCTCACATTTTTTTTGTGGCGGTTGGTACTCACGTCTCTCACTCATTCCGACGAGTTCGTCCATTTTGAATGTTCAGTTAATTGTTGACAGCTAATTTGCTTCCACGTGTTTCGGCTCGTCTTCGATTTTTACCTATTCAAAAGGATGGATCAAAGAACCTACATATCAAATTTTATGTAAAGAACGAAATTAAGTGCGCGGATGCATTCCGAATGTTGACTGTGTCATACGGGGAAGCTCCTTTGGACCAAAGCAACGTTTATCGGTTGTACAAAATGTTCTCAGATGGCCGAGAAGATGTGAACGACGAAAAGCGTGCCGGACGCCCAAGCACTTCAACAACAGACGAAAAAATTAATGAAGTGAAGAATATGGTATTGGCCAATCGTCGAATCACCGTTAGAGAAGTTGCTGAGGAGCTAGACATATCGATTGGCTCGTGCCATTCGATTTTTTTCAATGATTTGCGCATGAGACGGGTCGCCGCAAAACTCTTACCAAAACTGCTCAATTTCGACCAAAAGCAGCATCGCATGGACATTGCTAATGAGATGTTGGACTCTGTCCACGACGCCCCAAATTTGCTCCAGAGGGTCATAACTGGTGACGAATCGTGGGTTTATGGTTATGACGTGGAAACCAAAGTTCAATCATCTCAATGGAAGCTGCCGCACGAACCAAGACCGAAAAAAACGCGCCAAGTTCGGCCGAATGAAAAAGTTTTGCTTACCGTTTTCTTCGATTGCAGGGACGTTGTGCATCATGAGTTCTTGCCACAGGGTAAAACGGTCAATAAGGAATATTACCTGCAAGTTATGCGCAATTTGCGTGAAGCAATCCGCCAGAAACGCCCGGATTTGTGGAAGAACAAAAATTGGCTCTTGCATCACGATAATGCCCCTGCTCACACACCGTTGCTTGTGCGTAACTTTTTGGCCAAAAACAACACACTAATGATGCCACAGCCACCGTATTCCCCAGATCTGGCCCCTATGACTTTTTCTTGTTCCCGAAACTGAAGAGGCCCATGAAAGGATGACGCTACGCTCCGATTGACGAGATAAAGACGGTATCAAAGGAGGAGCTGAACAAGATAAACAAAAAAAATAATTTTTGGAAGTACTTCGAAGATTGGAAAAAACGTTGGCACAAGTACATAAAATCTCATTGGGACTTCTTTGAAGGGGACAAAATAGATATTAATGAATAAATAAATAATTTTTGAAAAAACACAAAATTCGCGATACTTTTTGAACACACCTCGTACATATAAAATTTGCTAAAGACGTACCCCAAATTGATATGCAGGCATATCTGCTCAGCTCTTACAATTGTTTTTAAATGCATTTTGTTGTAATGAAGCCGAATAAATAAAATGTAATGACAAATGTAAATGTGAAAGTAATTGAATCTCACTTTTGCATAAATGAAAATGTATGTACGCTTACTTATGTATGTATAAGTGCTTGCGTATGTAAGTCTTATAAACGCTTATAATTTTTTAGGTAACATTGTTGGCGCACTGGATATGGTTAATGAAATGCTACAAAAGCAGCCCAAAAGCGAATATCTGCGAAAAACCAAATTAAAATTTGAAAATGAATTAGAAAAATCTGCTGTAAATTCTAGTAAACAATCAAAGCGACTTATAAAGAAAAAAACGGTAAGTACATATCAAATATTTTCATAGAAAATTGACCACAGAAACCGTACAAAATTGCCGCATCTGGGGGGAAGAAAACCCTCGAGTAATTTCAAAAAAATCATTACATCTACTAAAATGTATTGTCTGGTGTGATTTTTTACCTGCTGGAATAAATGACCGGTTTTTCTGCGAAGATGAAAATGAAAACCGTTACTATCAATGTGCATCGCTTTAGAGAAATGATTGAAGGTTTTTTGTGCCCTGATCGAAAGAATAGGCATAAACCCACAACGCGGGAAAACATTGCATTATTGCGATCTAAGTATCTCGGTCGATTGATTTCACGTAATGATGACATAAACTGGTCACCTAGATCCCGCGATCTAACTAATCTAACAACATTCGGATCGAGATTACTGAACTCAACACGATAATGTAAGAGCGCGTCCTTTGAAATTTGAATTCTCGTATGACAGCCCGTACTCGGGCTCATGGTGCACATTTAAATGATGCCATTTTTCACATACCTATAATCGTTAAGAGTAATTTTTGAATAAAAATAGTGAAACTTGAAAGAATCCAAACTTTTATGTGGTTTATTTTAAAACAACATCTAGGCGCATCTTCTGAACGGCCCTTTATATGCATATATATATATACATACATATAACAGGTGGCGCAAAATTAATCAATTATGGAAAGATTTATAATATTTGCAAATATCGTCCTACGGCAATCATATTTGACACTTGTGAGCTAGACAGCTGCAGCATACAAACAGACAAGCAATGGAGCACGTAAGGGTCAAAATAAAGATTTCCGTCATTCAAAATAATTTTTTTTTTAGTAAAAAGTTGAATGGTAAATTTTGCGCCACCCGATTAATTTTGCGCCACCCTTTATATATTATATATGCATATATACATACATATAAGTCGCATTTTAGTAATGCATATTTCATATTTAGGTTTGATTTTGCCTTTCCTTGTGCCTCAATTGTACATAGCAAAGATTGCCATATGCACAGTCCCTTTACTGACAATCTGAAAATCTGTTATTGTCAGCAAAGAAAACTAAATGATTGCAGCTCGGGCATCCCATCTCCAACTGTCTATCTATTTGCTTTAACATTTTCTCTACACTTTTATGAGTAGGCACTAAAGGAGCAAGTAAGCTATTTATCATGACAGAGATTTTATATAGATTTGCATACCTACTCGTACATGCAAACATTCATACAAGAATGCGCATTAGCAAACAAACGTAGTTCCAAGGAAATCTGTTTACACCGTTTTAAATTTCACATTCCTATGCATTTTACATTTTTCCCATACAGCTACATACATTTCCCACCATACACATTCAATAAAACTTATGTCTATAGATGCTCAAGCTTGTTGTTTGCATTATAGCAAAGTGACAAATCCATCGAAGAATTGCTGATTGAGGAGATTTGTCGTGAGACAGCAAATACTGGCGCCGCTACCACAGGAAGCCACCATATCTTCAATAGCCGCGCGCAACATTGTCGGCTTGTTAGGAGAAATCTGCCTGAGCTGGCGCTGCAACCATTCCAAGTAGAATTCGTAAGTCTGGATCCCTATGTCGTTATACATCACAATTTCTTACGCGCGCGGGAAATCAGCGACTTGCAACAGATTATCGAAGAAGAATACGACATTGATGGGGACGTTGTGACAAAGTCGGCGAATTTCAGCGTAGAGGAAAAGCTAGCGACTATGGCAAAACGCTTGCAATTAGCTACAGGGCATGCAAGTGCCGATTTCTCAGACTGGAAGGTGGAAGGTTGGACATTTGAGGATGATGTACGCGCAGATCCGTTGGTGCCAATGTCAACGCAAACAGTGGCGAATGTGCTGATCAATGTGAGTGAAGCGGACGGATTGTGGGGGGATGTTAAATGTGGCTAAATCCATTTTATTTTCTAACGTTCGTTTGCAGCTACAAACACCCAAGCTGGGTGGTGCTATTGTCTTTCCGCAACTGGAATTGGGTATAGCGCTGCCGCCGAATGCGTTACTCTATTGGGCGCAACTGAACGAGCAGCTTGAATACGATTATCGAAGCAAACAACACATCTGCCCGGTGATTGCAGGCACACAACTTGGTAAGATATTTTTAGAATTACGAGATTTTCGATATACTTATGTATGTATGAATGAGTGCACACATATTTATTTTGCAGTGGCATATACCAGTATTAGAGCATAAGGCACATGGAATTGTCTACAGTGGATGGGCAGATATTCTGTGGAATTTCAAAATTGTTATAACGGATTTGTACAAATTATATGTATATATATAAATGTACCTACATATATATACATTTTTTATTGTTTAAATAAATTTGGACCAGTTTTTCAAAATCAGGTTTATACATACTTATTTTTACTACAGCCTCAGCTAAAAATTAAATTTTCAAACTTGAAAAATTGTATTTTCATCTTATAGTTATATATGGTAAGTATTCTTCTTTCTAAGCAATGATTCAGGGTATCTATAGGGTCCAGAGTATTGTTTACAAGCCCGCGAAATCATTTTGCTGAGAGTAAGCGCGAAAAAGGAAAATCAGTAATGGATTTCAAACGTAATGGTGAGATTGCATTATATTTAGCTAGAAAATCACAACCAACGATTGTTCGTGAGCTCGATCACCTTAAAGTAAATATAGTTTTTATCGTTTATCGCACCATTAATCGTTACAATGATACTGGTAGCATCGCGAAACGTTATGGAGGTGGTCATCAAAAGACTGCAGCGTCATGTGAAATGGTTCAAAAAGTGAAGAATCGACTTGGGCGAAATCCCCGACGAAGTGCCAGTCAAATGGCGAAATAACTGAAAATATCTGACTGTAGCATCCACCGCATAATGAAAAATGATCGCAAAGTCAAGCCTTACAAGATCCAAAAGGCGCATTATCTCACACCAAAACAGCCACAAGTCAGACTTGAGAGAACGAAGGAGTTGATTCGTTTGGCCGAAAGCGGTCAATTTGAGAACATTGTGTTTTTTGACGAGAAAATTTTTCGAATTGAGCAATTCGTAAACTCCCAAAACGATAGGGTTCATTAGATCCGACTGTTAATACGAGAATTTGAGTCATCGATTGACCACCAGCACCCGCTATAGGTAATGGCTTGGGCCGCTTGGGAAAGTATTCTGGAAGTTTCCAACTGTGGGCAGATAAACATTTTGGTGGCAGTCCATGGACGTTTCAACAGGTACCATTTCACAAAGCTCGAGTGAACGAAGAATGGCTAAAAAACAACGTTCCGAACTTCATAACGTCTACTCAATGGCTCTCAAATTCACCAGACGCGAATCCGATGGATTATAGTAACGAAATGTTACAGAATAATAATATGCTAATAATAATCATGCTACCAGAAATGCCTACATCGCTTTAGGCCACACATGAGTCGCATTTATAGTTCTTGTGTCACGAAGAGGAAGTTGCAAGGTTTGTGTTTTTTTATGCCCCCGGTTAACAGACACGATTTAACCGTACTATCAGAAAATCCGCTAATACCAGAAAACTTAGTCGATAACATTATGACTTCAAAGTTTGCGTGGGATAAGATTTCGTTAAAAATCAGCGATATGCTAAATGCATTAAAACACGCAAGAGTGAGTGAAGCATTTGTCTACGAGGTCAACGGCAACTAAGCAGACGATTCTAAATAAAGAAAAGGACTCTTAAATCGACGAGAGACAAGTATGGTGGGAGCGGGCGGGTGGGCCCAACTGCGGTTAAGAAATATAAAAAAACTGTAAGAAGGTTCAAGTATAATCAACTTTTGATATTCTGCATGTGAAGAGTAACTGACGTGGAACCTATTGCTCAAACCGGCTTCCAACGATTTATTTAACCGTATTATCGAGAGGGAAGCCGTACTTAGACGGTACGAGGATTAGTTCAGATTGAAGTCCTAAGTCCTGCACTGGCCGGGTAAAGACTTCGCGCTAGGGCTTATTTTCGGGGGAGGACAGAAATAAAAGTATATTTATATATTTTTATTTAATATTTATTTTACACAAAATACAGGAATTTCAATTTATTCAATTACAGTCATGTCTTCTTCGGGAACATCGTCATAAATAAAATTTTGAATTATATTCTGATTTTCTGCCAAATCCATTTTCTGTTAAATTATTGGTCCGAATCTCTCATGTCTTGCGATATAGCTATCGTTAAATGAATACTTCTTGTCTAAGTAGCTATCAGTTATTTTATCCCATAAATTTTTGACCCAATTCAGCACTTCTTGTAAGCCTGGTTTTACAAAATTACCTCGATGATCTCTCACCATTCTGTTATCAATATATTCATTGATTTCCATCCGCAAATGATCTTTGAATGGCTTGTTTATTACAAATCAAGTGTCTGGAGGTAACCAGTCACTCCTGCCGGAATCATTATTTGATCAATCTTCCTCTCAGCAGGGAAGTTTTTCATGTCGTTAGCGCGGTAAGTACTGGCTGAATCCCAAACCAGCCTATTCGGACCCCTCAACAGTGGTGGCAGCATAAAATCATCCCACTTTCTTGTAACTGCTTGGGTGCAACAGGCTTTTTCACTTTCAATAACATAAATCCCTGAAACACGTTGAATCTGGTTTTTTTTACATTTAGTGATTGAAAATGGCAATACTTTCTTGCCATCTAGATGAATCGGCAAAGTACAGGTAACACGTGCACTATCGTAACCGGTAGAAGGAACGTAAATTGACGAAGAAGCATTGTGGTGAACTGCTGGTTGAGCTCCTTGGCCCAGGAATACCACGGTCTCATCCATAGCAACCATGTTGGGGAATTGATATTTCGAAAAATCGATGCCATTAACAAAAACCTTAAACGCAAGTGCACGCTTAACAACTTCATTGTCTTCCTGCTTAAACAATGTTGTTGATCTCCTTAGAGACAGTTCATATCGTTTAAGGAAGTTGTCCAACCAGTGTGACGATGCTTTCTTCTTTGAGTATATCAAATTCAATTGCTCTTTCAAGGGCAAATTTTTTAATATCAGCCCTGCGCACAACCAAACCCATTACTCTCCTCCCTGCAATCCATTCCCAGATGCAATCTTCCAACTCAGAAAATAAAGATTAGGAAGAGAAGGACTTGGATTCACTTGGAAATGTCCAACTGGCACCAAGAAATGAAGAAGTAGCTAAACTTGTATTTATTGAAGCTCCTTTTTTTATTTTCCACTGGATCATGCAAATAATGTACAATGGACAAACCAAGTAAGGATTACATCATAATAAATTAGTGTTTTGAGTGTTGAAATAAGCTGGGTAAGATTAGGAAGTGTACTTTCTTTATATCAGCTTTTAAATACCTAAGAATTTATCTTTATTTATTATAAAAAGACGTTGAAGATATTATGAAATACAAAATCTTTCACATTATTTCTGCTTGAGATATATATAAATAGATTTATCCTCAATGCTGTTATCTACGAGTACCCGCGGACTTATTTCACTTTGTAAGTACGTGGAAATTCGGGCATATTCATATGTTTATATTTTTGCTTCGCTGGTATTCGTAAATGCTATAACACATCGTTCGATTAGCTGCCGTGTACACCGGAACGAACAAACAAAGGCAGTTCGATATGTGTCAGGTGTACCTATTTTTAGCTGCATCAGAACTATCTATATCGATAACTATAGTTTGACAGCTAAGAATGCAAACTGTGTTGACATTTCTGTTCTGTAAGTGCCGATTTACACACATAGATGGAAGGGAGACACTGGAAATTCTTTTTTAATATTTCATTCGCGATCACACGGGCAAAAGGGTTTTCGGCAACATTTTGACATTTAATACTTTAGCATCTTCTGATTCGGATATAAAAAATAAAAATCTTCACAAAGTTTATAGATGGTCAAAGAGATTTGAAGTGCGGTTTCACGTAGGCATCATCATCGGTCCTTATTTCTTTCGAAATGAAGAAGTATCTGCCGTTACGGTGCATGGTGAGCACTATCGAGCCATGCTGACTGAATTTTTGTTTCCAAAAATGAAACAGCTATACATCCACGACATTTGGTTCCAACATGACGGCGGAACTTGCCATACAGCGCGCATAACAATTGATTTAGTGGACTGATCGAATGGACCATGTAACTCGTAGCGGCGGGGGACATGTGCCGGATATCATATTCAAAAACTGAAAGCCAGGCCAGAAAAATCTGTTTTGTAATATCATTTAAAGTCTCAAGCTCTTAAAAAACACCCGATACTAATGATTTTTTAAATTTAAAAATCTTAAACTCATTTATTCCCATTTATTTACAGTGGAATCTATTTTAATTCAATATTCGCTAATAAAAATATTAGTTTTTGGAACATTTTAAAATCGTAAATTTACATTACGCTTTAACGACTAAATAAACTTATAGATAAGAAGGTATTCCATGAGATGTGAATGTTGCAAATATTAAAATTTCCTCTCTAAGTAATTAAAATAAAATACAAAAATTAAAACCTTAATTGTTGTTAAATTATACAAATTAAGTCTACAACAGGTGAAGCATCAAAATTTATGCAAACGAAATCGTTTTTAAATATCTCTTCCGCTAAGCGTGGGCGAATTCGTGCATTGTTCTGTTTTTTGACAATTTTATTTTTCACTAATACCTGTTACTTTTTCCTTTTGTTTGCTTGCTCTAACTTCACGCTTTTTTGTCACGTTTAGCTAAGCTTACTAATAGACGCCATAAAACGAGCGTAATTTAAAATATAACAAGTTATTTTTTATGGGAATACTAGCTCAGACTTGATTCGCGGCTTTTAGGTGATCAGTAAAGATTATCAGATAAGCTGTAGATAAGCTGAAGCTCTGCATATTTCATGATCGATAAAATGTTTGTATGTCATTGAATTTTGCAGACCAGAGCTAAGAAAACGTAGATCATAAAAAAATAAATATAGTAATCACAGTTAAACTATTTTTACCCCATACTTACATCTTTCATGTTAAAGAACGGTACTGAAATAAAAATATCACGGGAAACGGCGAATTCCCACTGTAAAGATATTTTTCTGTTAGCTAAAATTTTAACACAACTGCCTTTAGATGAACTGTCACTTCATAGTTTGAAAACTCACATTGACATCTTTTGCATACGAACCCAACAAGCAGATTGTAGATTTTGACACCAAATAAATTTAACATTTAACTTCCTGTCATCATCTATTATTCTGAAACTATCAGTTTTAACCTCTTCAACAAAAACTCAGTCAGTATCATAGTTGCGCAGAACTTCGATCGCATGTCGGCCTGTCCGCTCCGATGGATTTCAGATTAGTTAGGCGAGTGATAGTACAGGTAGCGTACGGTATTTTATGACAACTTGAGAGCAAAACTAATTACAGTCTGTGTCAGAAAAAAAGAATCGGTTTTTTTTCTTGTAACTTCAAGATATATTTCGTTCTGCTTTTTACTGCGTAATAGTCCCACTCAAGGGCTACGACGCCAGTGCTAACTCAGGTTAGTGTCGTTTGAGACTTTCCCGTAAACGCAACCAAACGAAAATTAGTGAGAAGTACGCGAAGCGTTTGTGGCGGTATTTTTATGCACGCATTCGAAAGAGCCGCAATTATCTTACGCCGCGGTTGCAAAAGTGATTAAAAAATCAAAAAAGTTTGTTGTGATGCGGAATCAGCGGTATTAAGTGTACAAAAATGTTGATGACTTTTCCGAGCGCGGTTTGAAGCGAGGGGCGACAAAAAAGCAATATAAAATGATCGTCCAACATTTTAAGCGGGACTCTTCTTTCTGACCAAGCACGCACAAATCTTGCTACAAAAGGAATAGATATGAGTATCAACACTATCGAAGGAGGCGAACATATCCTACCGTCCCACATCATCAAAACCACTGCTCTCAGAAAAAATACATTGAGAAACAATAAAACAAGAAAATGGCGTCACAGTAATGGACTGGCCTTCCCATTCCACAGGCGCCAACCCCATTAAAAATGTGCGGGGAATTATGAAAATACATCTTGCCGGAAAGCCAGTCCACGATTTAAAGCAACTCGTGCGTCAAGTTCGCGAAATTTGGCCCTCTTTGTCGACGAGCTACGCAAACGCTGGTTCAAAGCATGCCGAGAAGATGCCAGGCTATACTCGACAACGATGAAGAAGCTTATTGAGTAATTGTGACTAGTAGTTTTGTACATTCTTTCATGTAAAAAACAAATTAAATATATATATTTTATACATCATGCATAATCTCGGTCCCTTCTTTCTGACACAGACTGTAGCTTTTATTTTGAACAAAATTTACACAACATTAACTTATTATCTATAAAACAATTCAATTCAATTGTTGTGAATGAATATTTTACACAACATTAACTTATTATCTATAAAACAATTCAATAAAATTTGCATTAGCTGCAATCACACCCTCGATCCGGGTCCAGAAACGATTGCTGGCCCGAATCAAATTATCCTTATTCATATTGACCATAACGGTATTAAATGTAGGCTTCAGAGAAGAAACGGTGTTATAAGGAAGCTTATTGGTTTGCTTGCTCAACTACGGCCCATGTAATCCAGAGAGTTAAGTTTTGGAGAGTTAGGCGGCCATAAGTTCGGTGCTATGTGCGCATGGAAATTTTCAGCCATCCCATCTTGTGTCATCATCGCTTTGTATGAAGGAGTAGAGTCTTGCTGAAAGATGTATGATCCGTCACCGCGTACTATCAATCCCGGATTTCAGTACTGTCTCTAGAACCTAAGTATATGCAAAAGAATTGACTCGAAATCCTTGAATAAAGAAGTGAGGTGACATGTCCTTTGTTGCTTACACCTAAAACCATAATAGTGGCTAGTCAAGCGGCCATAAGTTTGATGTCATGTGCTACCATTAACCTCTGTAGGATGGGAAAATGGGCATCTGTCAGTTTGGTCATTTTTGCGGTCTTTTGATCTGGCTCAAAATTTATTTAGTCAGTAAAAAACCATAACATCTCAGGCCCTTCAGGGTGTTTAATTTCATCTATCATTCCCGTGGTTGGTCCAGCAAACAAATTTACCATATGCAGCACTCTAGTCAAGTCGAGGCGAAATAAAAAAAAATGACCTTGTAGATTTTCACACTTTAAATCAGTGAATTTTACGAGCGCAAGGAATACTTCACCGCAACGACCGGATTTACATCCGGCCAAGGACTCCACCAGCATTCCCCGTACATGTGTGCGGAATATGGGAAAATGTTTCTAACAAAGGAACTGTAAAATTAACTGTTTAGTTAAAGTTTTCGCGTATCATAGAAAAACATTAAAGAATAAACTTTGTGAATACCCTGATTTGGGATTAAGCAGCTGAATATTTTTTATATAAAATAAATAATTGCGCGTACACTTCTGTTAGGTGTTTGACCGAGCTCCTCCTCCTATTTGTGGTGTGCGTTTGATGTTGTTGCACAAATGGAGGGACCTACAGTTTCAAGCCGACTCCGAACGGAAAATATTTTTATGAGGAGCTTTTCATGGCAGAAATACACTCGGAGGTTTGCCATTGCCTGCCGAGGGCGACCGCTATTAGAAAAAATGTTTTTATTAATTTTGCTTTCACCGAGATTCGAACTAACGACCTCTCTGTGAATTCCGAATGGTAATCACGCACCAACCCATTCAGCTACGGCGGCCGTATATTTTTTATATAGCTGGAAAAATTAACGAATTGCTGTGGCCTTACATTAACCTGATACATATCATTATTTTTAAGTTGGTAAAAATGTACACCATTAATTAACGAGCCTACGAACTTGCTCCGACTGCTAACGGGCTTTATAAGAACTGAACCATGTGTTTCAGAAGTTGGGGTCCAATTTATTCGAGCAAGAGTTTTGAAGAAGAACTTCTGAAAATAAGTCATCCTTAAAATATATCTTCTAATTACCTTTAAAATAAATGTGGAAATCTCTGACGCAGACAAGTCCGAAAAAATCTATTTCAGGGCTGAGTTTCAAGCGAGTTCTGGAGATGTTTGGTGAAATGTTTGGAGTGGGTATTTTTCAGTGACTCTGACTTAATAAATGTTATAGAAACAAAATGTGTGCAATCAATTTTAAATGGCACTGTTGACTTGGGGCGCACTTTTATCAGTTGTTTACGGTATCACCATTCACGTCGCGCAATTTCATTGCCACTACGAAAATGGAAGCTCAGACAAAATTTGTATATTTTATTTTAATTTCCAAAGTATTTTTTAATATTTTACCATTTATAATTAGATTTTTGACAAACACAATTTTATTAATTATGTTGCCTATAAAACACGTTTCGATAAAAAATTCAAATCATCAAACACACGCGTATTAACCGCATTTGCATACTACATATTTTTTCAAGTGGAATGGACTGATAAAGTATAAGTTGTAAATCCATGATTGTCTGTTAAAACGTATTTAATATATTAACTGAGATAGCTCAGTTTTATTTACCTGAATAGTGGAAACAAATCATCACTCCACGACACACCTGAAAGCTAATGTGCCAAAGCACCATACTCTTATTCTTCAGAGTATCCGTCATTCTAAGCCCATTTAATCATTTAGCTTTAATCAACGAGCGCTTAGGTTAATAAAAGACTGCTTTTAATGGGCAATCAATCGACTTTGTGTTAATTTAGGTACCCACCCTTTATTTAAATATCTTAAAGAGCTGTTTTTGTGTTCGAATTTTAAGCTAAATTTAAAAACCTAATTTAAAATTTGGCACGCACACTCACACTCAGCTTTATTTAGCAGGCACCTGTTTGAAACTTGATTATCGAATTCAGTGAATTTGCAGCGCAAGCAAAATAAACGTAAGATAAGCATCGCCTATCAGTAATTCAATGTTTTGTATACTCATTAGACTGAATGACGCTCAATGAAACTTGAATCAATGTTTTAACCCTATATTGGTGGAGCTGATTATTTGGGGGCTAAAAATAACTAAAAACGAAATGAATGAGCAAAACATGTCTTGAATTGTTTAAACACGCTTTCAATAAGTTTGAAGCATTTTTGAGTTTTTTGTAGTAAAGAAATTGGATTGATATTTTTCAAAGTTTTGCGCATACCACGAACATAATATTTATTGTTCTGTAATATTTCAAAAATTATTTGTATATCTGGACCTTTGATTTCTTTTGGATCATGTTGGATGTCATGGCATTGTCAACGTTTTGTATTTGCAAGGAAGTTGATGGGCTCAGAAAAAGTGTTGCGAGACGAAATTATCAAATAATAAATGACATTATCGAACACATTGGTCCTTGCAAATATTGAAAATCGCACGAATAATGCAACCGTTATTTCTCACTTCACTACTCGTTTGGCTATGAAATCATTTTTCAACAAACCATTTACTATCCCTGGGAATATTGTAGTCAACCAACCAACCGGAGCTGATACACTCACAGTGAAGAGATATTATCGTCTTTATTTACAAGAAGGCGAAAAGCTTCATTAAAAAACTCGATTCAACAAGAATACAGTATGTCAACAGCGCTCAAAAATCCACAAAGAATCCATAACTAAATATCATTTAATTTTTACCTTACCTTACCTTTTAAATTTCATTGTAATCCACTTTTATTCTTCAACCTTTTGCAAAGTGAGTTAAAATCTAGAATAAAACAAAAAATCCTTTTCTTCACAAAGCAAAATATTTTCAGCGATTATTTTTGCTTCTGTAAGTAACTCAATGCATGTCAAAACCAATGAAAACGGTAAGAAATTAAAAATATGTATCTGCGATATTTAGAAATGAATTGTCCATTTGCCATATATTCCCATACATATGCATGTAAATATATAGGAGTCTGGCCAGACCCGGGTGCTCAACCGTTGGCGTAACTTTTTAAATCCTCTTTTTCGTCCTGTTAGAGGATCCTTTTTAAAAGGTTCTATCCATAAATCGATAGAAAATTAAATTTTAGGAAGCTACCTGGAAGCTCAAGTCTTTAGCTATAATAGATATATGTCAAATTCACATCCAAAGTCGAAAAAGAGTGAAATCCTAATATTATATTTGGTTGGATTACCATCGCACTTAATAATATTAAAGCTTTAAAACATGAAGGCATTAATTTCAACAAATTTTTACTTATTGGCTGGCGTTATTTTATTGCTCTCTTTTTGAAGGACATGTTTAACGTTTCCTTATTTCGTATCGAATGTTTACTTACTTGAGCCATTATAGCGTTTTGTCTTAAATTATTTTTAAAATACATAAATAACTATAGCGGCCCATAAGGTCGCACCTTTTAACACCCTTTTGCTGTCATGCATCACCAAACCATCACAGAGCCCCACCATGCTTAACAGTTCCGGCCATATTGTTAGGATTAAACTCCGTGTTAACTTTTCTTCATTCTTTTCCACGGCTATCGAATCCACTAGTACTAAATTTGAACTCATCTGGAAATATGACTTTGTTCCAAAACGTTTGGTCATACTTTTCATGATATTTTGAGAATGCGATCCGTTTATGTCGATTGTCGCTACTCAGGAGAGCTTCTTTATAATAATACTTCTCCGGTTGTACAATACTCGGCGGGTAGTTTAGGTACTATATCACTTTTTAATCTCATTATCCACTTCAGATTTCAATTTAGGAGTACTTATTTTAGGGTTTGTTCTTATTTTCTGAACGATTACGCTATTTTCCCTATTACTGAAGGCCTGTGGGCACCTGAAGCGCGATTTATTAGAGCTGTTTCACTCACTTTTATATTTATTTACCATCTTTTGAATTACGAGTATTGTATAGCTTTTATCCACTAAAGGGCCGATTTCACATTATGATTAACCCTTGTTACGATTTTTATTAGCAAATTTTTCAAATCATCAGAAAGCTATTTTTCTTGTGATGGCATCGCTAAAAATTATGTCAAGAATTAAAAAAAATGTGTACCCTTAAATGATAATACTCACTTTAAATTTTAAATTACTTGAACTTTTTTAAACCAAAACAAAAAAAAATGCGTTAATTTCATCAAACAACCGCTCACTGTATACTAACTTCTGTGATCTCAATTTCGCTTGCATCAAAGAACAAACGAAATTTGTGTGCAAGTGAAAGCATGTCAATACGGACATGTTATGTTATGTCTAATTTGTGATTACATATTGATAAACGCGTTAAATTCAATATTTTCCCAAGACACAGCTGATGTATACTTACCTAAGTGACTAATAGTATGCATACATATCGCCATAAAGAATAACATAGGTGTAATAAGGGTGCACCTATTTTCAAAAAAGATCGTAAGGATGGCATAGCTAACTGCAGGCCCATTTCTAAATTGTTGCCTGCTTCTAAACTATTTGAACCCGTAGCCACGCAGAAGGAGTATTTTTCAGTTAAGCGCCTAATCTGTAACAACCAGCATGGCTTCATGACTGATAAGGCCTCAGTCACCAATCGTGCTGTTTTTCTATTCTATCAATTGTTTGTAATTTGTTTTTTTTATCAATTGGTGTTTCGTGCGCGGGCTTTCAAACCTGTACACTTCCAAACGGTGGTCACTCCCCAACCTGTTCGACAACGGCGCGCCGCTGGTTTAATATTGAAGAAGAATATTAAGAAGTATTAAAGATAAATATTGAAATCCTAATTTGTTCAAAACTGTACAAGAGTTGAGGCTGTGAGTGAATTATGTGTGCAAATCGAGTACTTGTCCAATTGTAAGGTGTACAAATGTTTTTATTTTTACAAGATGGTATCGTAGAGTAATGCGGTTTCACTCCAGTAGGATTAGAGATTTGTCTTGAATATATATTTTACAAAGTAAAATAAAGTAATCAGACGTAGATAAATGAAGGAATAGGAATCTAAATGTGCAGGCACCCACATTATTTTTTTTTTTTTTTTTTTTGGTGTTTTCATATTTGCTGGTGTGTAATTTAATTGGTTGGAAACAGTTTCACAACTTGGCAGATTAACTATTGCTACAAATAACAGATTTCTTTTCATTTTGGGAGTCAAAAAGTAGATCTTCAAGTAAAGTGGCTGCTTCGGCTGTGAATACCGGGTAGTACGATGGCATGTTTTTGCGCCGCTTAATTTGCGCGATTTTTTTTTGTTTTGCGCGATTTTTTTGTGAGTTTCGTTTTGTGCGATCCTCCTTTTGTGCGGTATATGAATTCGAGAAATTCGGTTAAATTTTAACGGAGTTAAAAGGAGTAAATCATATATGTCTTGCATTAGCCAATCTCAATACCAATTGCTCTACCTACTTTGGTAAATTGTTAACCTTCGATGTGTATACATGCACATCCTTCGACAATAAAGATAGGATTCATTTTATAATCAGATTGAGTAAATACTATTTACTTTTTTATTGTATTGAAGTGGCCCAAAGTTTTGACGTAATTTAAATAATAAATAATTTAAATAATAATAAATACCCGAAACCAAAAATTATAATAATCATTTTTTCATTAATCTTTCGTGGTTGGATTTTTTTAGAATATGTTCATGTATGTATGTTCTGTTTGAAATGAGGAACTAAACATTTTTGAATGGTTTTTATGTTGTTTTTTGTATTTTATGAGTAAAAGGTGATCAGATTGGAGGTACTTTTTTCAATAGAGTTTTCTAACAGATCACGCGTGACCGCTGTCAAACTAAATACATTTTTTTTAAGTATTCATTGACATTTCAACATGGAAAGACTTACGCCTCATACGCCTACGCCTTACGTTTACAAATTGTACAATTGTAATACGAAAATCAACGCTCTGTAAAAAGTGTTTAAACAACTGGCTACGGCAATAAGCAAACTGTCGTATTTGGGGTGAAGAGTAACCCGAAACATTCAATAACAACCAATACATCCATTGAAAATAACCGTTTGGTGCGGCCTATGGGATGGAGGAATCATCGGCCCATATTTTTTCTAAGACGAGCCTGACACCAATGTAACAGTGAATGGCGAACGCTATCGCACCATGATAAACAACTTTATCCTCCCGGAAATGGAAGCCCGCGATCTCCACTGCGTTACTTGAAATACAGCATGTGAAACATTGGATTTATTGCGTCGTCGTTTCGGTGAGCAATTTATCTCTGATCTCGGACCAGTGGATTGGCCACCAAGATCGTGTGATATCACGACTTTGGACTTTTATTTATGGGGTTATGTAAAGTATAAATGCTTGTGGATAAACCAGCTGAGGATTGGAAGCCAACGTTACTAAAGTTATACATTAGATACCGACTGTAGTCCTCCCGCGTGACATTCAAAATTGGTGTTTACGGATGGCCGACTTACGGCGAAGTTGCAGCCAACATTTGAAAGGGATTATCTTTAAAAAATAAATGTAATAAATGGTTCTACATACAAATAAAAAAGGTTGCCCAAAAATTTGAATTTTCTTTGTTTTATTTCAAGCTAAAATCCGAGATCTATAAGTTGAACACCATTTACAATTTGTGTATTGAAATCGTATTTAAAATAAGAACATATTTTTTTCGCTCTCCGCCCCATAAAAAAAAAATCATAAAAAAATTGTGATATATTAAGAAAAAAATGTGTACATACTTTTTGTTAACCGCAAATATTAGTGTACAGTAGGGATGGAATGACTCTTTTTGTGGAGTATCATTTTATAGACCATCTCACAATCTTTGTTAAAAATGCTGTTAGTGACGATGTGAGCTTAAAGCAGGACGGATGTATTGTTGTTTCAACCAAATCTCCATATTGCAAAGAGGTTGAGTTGTCTCGACGGGCTTACATGTTGACAGCTTAGACGATAAAAATTTTAAAATGCAAAGTCAAAAGAATACGTTTAATCGAAGAAGTATAAAATATTCTCTGTATGACAGCCTAGTATTGTACTTTTAAAGTATTAGAATAGTATTTAGATTTGGATGTTATACAGGAGCAATTAAATGTAAAGTGATTTAAGTATTTTAGGTATTGTCGTTATGGATTTCCATTGTATGTAACTTTTTCTTTCCAAGAATATTCTACATATGAAAGCTGCGGTAACTACTTTCCCGTAATTTAATTTTTCTTATTTATTTTTGTTGTCAGCTCCATTTTCTAAATTTTACTATTTTCAATTAAATTTAACCATCACTACACCGCTCATTTTTCTACACTACTCGTGTCCTCACATTCTGTTACCATATAGACTACTTAATTCCGCATATGCTCATGTTAGCCTTTGTCCGGCGTAAATGTACACATTTTTCATATCCTCGGATACTCTAAAAGTTGAGTATAGCATTTTTTAGGGCCCGTTTAGAATATGTCGCTTTTATCTGGAGTCCTTCCAAGCCACTTACGTAAAAAGAATTGAGCGTATGTCTACAAAATGTATTTATAAAAATGGCATTACGGGCGGCGAACTATTCAAAGTCATTGCCTTCATACAATTATCGATGTCAACTTTTGAATTTAACATCACTACTCAGTAGAAGTACACTTTTGTCATGGCACAAATGAACACAACTATGTCAAAGATTGGCATTGAAAATTTAAAATAAAAAATTCACATCTACTATCTAGCATTTCAAGTTAATTTTTCGTGTTACGTAGCGCAATTAGTGATGATCCCTTTATGATTATGACTATAATATTTCACTTAAAATGTTCATCCTCTCTACGTATATATGCAACACAATGTTCAAGTTATATACATTGTTTTACTTCTTAAAAATAATCTGGGACCACCCTTTGCATTCACGTGTACATAAAAAATTGGGTACACGCGCGCCGCTTCTCGTTCGATAACCCTTTCACTGCTGATTGCATTGCTATTTCACGCTTTGAATTGCAGTTGACATTTAATTAAAAGCTCATAATTTACAGAATTGAAATATCTCTTTGCATTTCTTTTTTCACCAATTTCCATACACTCTTATCAAGAACAACTGCAGCTGCCTGCGTCCACCGGAACACTATCGGATTTGTAAACATATATACAGGGTCCGGCGCTCGAAGTGTAAAAAGGCTATAAATTTAGTTTGCAAAAGTACTTTTGCTCAATTCAAAGTAATAAATGTGTAAAAATAATATAAAATTAAAAATCAATTTACTTATGCTCGATGTTTGCCTTAACTATGGCCTTGAGACTGCCCAGAAACGAATCGCAAGCTGCCCGAATGTGACTTGCAGGTATTTCGTCCCACTCGCAGTCAATGGCTGTTTTCAGCGCCTCGAGACTGAGGAATTTTTTAGTTCGGGTCTTGCTCTCCAATATGATCCAAAGAGAATAATGCATCGGATTCGCGTCTGGTGAATTTGAGAGCCATTGAGTGGACGTTATGAAGTTCGGAACGTTGTTTTTTAGCCATTCTTCATTCGATCGAGCTTTGTGAAATGGTACCGAGTTCTGTTTAAACGTCCATGGTCTGCCACGGAAATGCTTGTCTGCCCACAGCTGGAAGGCAACTTCCAGAATACTTTCCCAACCGGCCCAAACCATTACCTGTGGCGGGTGCTGGCTCCTAGTGGCCAATCAATTATTCAAATTCTCGTTTGAACGGTCAGTCAAATAAACCCTATCGTTTTGAGCAATTCGTAAGCTCAATTTGAAAACTTTTCTCATCAGACAGCACAATGTTGGGAAATTGCCTGCATTCAGCCAAACGGAGCAACTCCTTCGCTCTCTCAAGTTTGACTTGTTGCTGCTTTGCTGCTTTGGTGTGAGATCATGCGCCTTTTAGATCTTGTAAGGCTTAACTTTGAGATCATTTTTTAGTATGCGGCGGATGCTACGGTCAGATATTTTCAGTTCTTTTGCCATTTGATTGGCACTTCGTCGGGGATTTCGCTCAAGTCGCTTCTTCACTTTTTGAACCATTTCACGTGACGTTGCAGTCTTTTGATGCCCACCTCCATGACGTTTTGCGATGCTACCAGTATCATTGTAACGATTAATGGTATGATAAAAAAAATTGTATTTGTCTTAAAGTGCTAACTATCGCTAGTTCTGAGTTTCCAGCCAAATATAATGCAATCACACCATTACTTTTGAAATCCATTACTGATTTTCTTTTTTCGCGTTTACTCTCAGCAAAATGCTTCCACGCACTTATGAACAGTACTTTGGGCTGTCATTTAGCCAACTAGTGATGCACGGGCATCTGCAGCGCGAGCAGTCTGAAGTTGGTTTCACTTCGAGAGCCGGACCCTGTAAGTGCATATGTATTTAAAAGGTCTTTCAAAAATGAAAGTAAAAAGTAATTCCTAAACGACAGCTTTTTATGCCGTCTTTGACATTTGTGATGTAGACAAACTTACAGTTTTACACGATCGAGTAACTTGTTAAAACTATTAACACTTATTATGAAAAGGGGCGATCTTTAAGAGCAAATAACGCAAAATTCGTAATTTTTTTTATGGAAATAATCATCCGAATGTGTCGAAAATTCAGAGGTTTTTGAAAAAATTTCAAGAAACTGGCTCTGTCGGGGATAAGAAAAAAAATTGTCAGACTAAAAACTGCACGTTCCGCTGAGAATATTGCTGCTGTAGCGCAAAATGTTTCTGAATAACCTTCCACCTCGAAATCTCGACGGATTTTACATGTAGACGTGCTCATGATAGACATTTAAATGTTGCCATTTTTTGCATATGATTGTTAAGAGCCACAATTTAAATAAAAATAGTAAAACCTGAAAGAATCTTAATTTCTAAGTGTTTCATTTTAAAAGAACATCAAGGCGCGTCTGTTGAAATACCCTTTATGTATAGGTATGTACGTTGTGATTGACGTGAAACCCAAAGAAAATGCACAAGTATATATATTACTAAATAAATATTAAAAGCTAGTAATAAGCTGATACAAAGGCGACGCGGAAATCCATGCGAATGCACCACAAACCAAAAAGCTGCTTTCATCACACATTTGTATCAAGTTACGACATTGACCCAGTAGATGCCTAAGTGCTATAAGTAAATGCATACAAAATAGGAGCGTAAGAGTTATCTTAAGTTTGTGTAATTAGTTCACTTCTTGTAGTTGCTCGATGCGCGATACTTGAAATGTAATACAAGTGTGTGGTGAAGCTGTGTCGGCTACTGACGGGTTAAATCCGAAATAAGAGCCATTGCGAACATCATAGAATAATTTTATTCTAATTAACCGCTATACCATTTGATTTCTATCACAAGAGCAGCTGATGATGCGCATATGAATGTCTTTGCTAATGTATAGGAGAACTAAGCAAATAAAATGAAGATGTTGAAAAAATACGCGGCGCTAGTGAAGCGCGTCTAAAGCCTTGCTAAAATCTCAACATCAATAGGCTAGTTGTGTTTCTAACGCGACACTGTCAAGTTCGTACAAATTGAGTAGCCAGAATAGCAAAAACTGAGACACGACCGGAGTAGCGCGCGCACACAAGCATCACATTGGCTAGGGATTGTAGTGAACCAAGTGAAAAAGTGATAATAAAAAACAAAAAATAAAAATTGCTGAGGCTGCAAATTTTATACATAAATGTGATTTATTAAGGCAACTCTAAAAAAGAAAATTGTTCAAAAATAAAGAAAGTGCATAAAACAGAAAAATTGTATTTTAAAAAGCATTTTTAATTTATATTGTAATATATTAATTATTTTTATTATTATAAATAAAATATATAAATAAAAAATCTATAGTGGTAAAATACTTCAATTAAAAAAATTTAAAAAAAAACTCATCTCCCATTTGACCCCTTCAATCGACTACACAAAATGTCAAAAATTAAATGGAAAATTCAACCTTATCTGTTTATCGTCGCTACCTGTCTCCTCTCCAGTTGTTATGCACAAATAGATTACTTTTCATCTATTTCCGGCATGGAAAATCTACTAAGAACTGAGGAATATTTATTGCAAAGCTTCCGGGAGTATGTGCGAGCGAGCAAGCATCAATTACAGACACTTGAAAGGTAAGCGTTTGCAAATTTTTATCGTTTGCATATTGGCGAAAATGTGTGCATGAGTACGTGACAATATAGTATGTGTGTGCCTGGCCAATAAATACTCGCTAATTTATTATCCTGATTAATCAAGTTTTATGAAAAATACTTAGTTCTATAAAATATTGTATGTATAACATCAAGTTTGGCAAGTTCGTTAAGAGCTCATGGAAATAGTCAATTCTAAAGCTACGTAGTGTTATTAAAAGAAGCATTTGTATATATATATATATAACTTGTATATAAAATGTGCTAATATTTGTTTAATATTTATCACTTCTTAACTATTATTTCTATGTTTTTAATATTATGCGCGTTTTTCCGGTTTTCAAACGTAATCGAAAGTTTATGCTAAGAAAATAATATGTCGCACAGTGGGCTACAATGAATTTTTGTCAGGGCTATTTTGAGTTTTGAGCTGGACGTTTGTATATAGATAGGCGGCAATATGGGTCTATAAGACTGTATTCAAGCAGCAGTCACTATTCACTAGTCATTGGTATAGCCTTTTGGTGGTCGTGTGAGTCCTGTGTAAATATCCACATTTTGCAAATTTGCAAGCTAGATTATTTTCTCAAAGGAATTTAGATAGAACATACAATTGTGAATATTTGTTTAGAAGTTACACGCGTTTTTAATGCCTTTAGAGCAGACCGGCTATTAATGTGTACTCTTATCTTGTATCTGCCCCACCTCGTCTCATTTTTCCATACCACTGCATTGATTATTGCAGAAACCTCAAACGGAGAAAATGTCGATATAGCGCACAGTTTGTAAAAGGCTCAGAAGCTTTCTTTCTCTATCCAGAAATCGACACATCGTCATCATCTTAGTACTGGATGGTCTCTCCCATAACACGTCTGACTTAGTAAACTTTTTCGCCATGCGTTCTGTTTTCCCTAACCACTAAAACTCGTTCCTTCAGGTTTTCTTCTCATTTACACCCCGTGTGCTTGCACCGTCAATAAAAAATATAATAGGGGTGCGAATAATAATGGTTAGGGCAAGTATAGTAGACCGTTCAGTAAGAAAGATCTCAAGCTAATTGTTCCGAAAATCTGTAGTATAGCATACTTATTTTTCCCTGGTTTAGGAGTGAAAGCTACCCTAACTTTTATCCACAGAATGGTGATATTGGCAAAGCCATCTAAGCCCAAAAAGGTGCTCTAATAAGTTTAATAAGTTTACTCACCCACTCTTTAGCATTTAGGAAATACAAAATCTTTTTCTAAATTTTTTGGTATTTCGTTGCCTCATCGGGTTCCAAGCCCAGACACTACCGAATAGTACCCCTGCAATAACCCATTCGGCTTCGGCGGCGTGAGCTAAATGCAATTCTAATATATGAGTTTCCAGGAGATTATTGTAGCACTGTTGCAACTACGTGATATAGGATCCATCAGCCCATCGAAGTTAGTGTGTCTGTCATTCTGACTATCCGATTTTGTTAAAGCATATGACACAGCCTGGCAGGCTCCTTCGTGTTATCAAACCTACGAACTCATAACACTCTAATATTAGGATCCAACTGCCCACATACTGAAAAATATACATAATAATACCCTTTTAAATATGGAGGGCAAATATTCAATGTGCTCCCCTTGTAATTTTTTCATTTGTCGTTTTTTCGTTATTGTCGTTTTTCATTATTTTCTCTCGCAATGAACTTGGAAGTATTTTCGGGTTAGTTAGGGTATTTTTATGTCTACGAAAAAATGTTACCATTCACATACTACGTTGTGAAAATTGTTTAATGATTCACTCAACCCCGCAGAAAGGCGTGGTCTTTGCCCACTCAGGAAAGAGCACACGAGACTGCGAGTTTGTATCTATCTTTGTACATATAGGGTTATTCAATAGGTGCGCTTCAACTTTTTTCCGATAGGGAGGGCGAACGACGCAATATTTTTTATTTTTCGCTTGTCATTTGCAAACTTCATTAGTATACATTTCATCATGGAACGCTACACACTTGAGCAACGATTGCAAATCGTGCAAATTTTTTATGAAAATAATCGTTCTGTTGCTGCTACTTTAAGAGCATTACGGCCATTTTACGGTCCATTTAACAAGCCGTCCCGTTTTGGGGTTATGTGAAGTCATTGGTCTACAGTAACAAGCCGGCGACGATTTGTGAGCTCAGAGCCAATATTGAACGCGAAATTGCTGGAATTTCGGCCGATTTATGCAAAAGAGTGGTCGAAAATTGGGTTCAACGATTGGACTTCGTAAAACGTGCACGTTGTGGTCATGCAAAAGAAATCGAATTTCATACTTAAATGTATATGTTCAAACTCGATAATAAAAAAAAAATTAGTTAAAAAAGTCAAACCGTTTGTGTTTTATTCAAAAAAGTTCAAAAGTTGAAGCGCTCTTACTGAAAAACCCTATATTTCTTACATATTATTATTCAGTAGTCACCTAATTTTCAGGGCAACCAACTTCCCTGACAAAGCTTCTTGTAACAACCTACCCATCTGATAATTAATATACATTAATTAAATTCCAATTTTGAACGCTCGTCTCTTTATTTCGTGTGTTTGCTACGCTACCGTCTGACAACGAATACCCCGAATCCTACTCTCAATACATACATACATACATACACGGTGACAGGTGTTATTACTTATAAGGTGTCTAGACGCCGCTTTCATTTACGGGTCTCCACATCCCTCCCTCCTTATAAAGTTTCAAGCGCAACTTGGATTCCTCAGCAGGGGCGTCGATTCCGGGTCGGTGGGTGGCGAGGTGGTTTGGGGTTCCTGAAGATGTGTTCTTTGATGACGGCGATGTCGGTGCAGCTGAATGTAAAGATGTTCCCGGGGCAGTGGATGGAACGGTGTTTTCAAAAGTAGTAGTTACATCGTCGGGGTTGTGTGACGTACAATATGGCAGCTTTTTTACATGACTTATATTTCGGCGAACTCTTTTCCCATTCCCCATCACTGTAACTTCATTTCCATCCCGATCTAAGACCTCATACTCCGTGGGGTCAAACGTTGGTGTTAGCTTATGTGAGAAAACGACATTTCGAAGTAGTACTTTATCCCCCCGAGCTATATCGGACGGCTTTGCTTTCCTTGCCATATCCCCTATCTCTTTCCCTTTTTGCTTGTTCATTATGTCGAGGTCTCTAGCTGCCGAGTCCAGCATATCATCCGTTATGTCGTGTATTCCAGGTATTTTGTCTCTAATAACGCGATTGTACATGAGTTCTGTTGGAGCTGTCCCTGTGGTGCTGTGTGGAGTGACATTGTACATTAGTATGAACTTCTGAATTGCCTCTTTATAGTTTGTTTTGTTGGCATGAGCGATTTTCAGTCGCTTTACTAAAGATCTGTTCATGTTTTCGACCTCCCCATTTGCCTGAGGCCAATAAGGGGGCGTGGTGATTAGGGTTATGCCATTATCTTTGCAGTACTCTCGAAACTCATTACTCACAAATTGCCTGCCATTATCTGCCCTAATAGATCTCGGTATACCCAGGCGGCAAAAGATTTCGTTGAACACCTTAATTATTGCTTCGGATGTAATGCTTCTCAAAAACTTGATTTCTTGATATCGAGAATAGTAATCGATTAGTACCAGAACGTATTCATTGTTAGGTAAAGGTCCTAATAAATCGGTGGCCACACATTGCCAGGGACCATTAGGAAAAGTATGCCTTTGCATGGGTGCTGGGTTATTAGGCCTGGATACTATCAAACAATCGCGACAGCTTTTTACATAAGCTTCTACGTCTCTATCGATAAGAGGCCACCAAACTTTTGCTCTAACCCTTCGCTTCATGGCGGACTCTCCCGGGTGTCCTTCGTGTGCTAGGTCTAAAATTTTCTTTCGTAACAGTGTTGGTATTACAATGCGAGTTCCGCGCAAGATGATGTCGCCTACTGTTGACAGCTCATGACGAAATGGATAGTATTTATTCTGACCATCGCGTGGCCAAGAATCACTCTTAACAAATTCAATAGCGTCAGTAATTTCTTTCTCTCGAGAACTTTTTCCGGAAATTTCGGTGATGGTTACGGCCGAAGGTATTGAACAAGAAACTATATGAAAAATGGATTGCTCCCCGTTTGCATCGAAACATTTGGTGTTCTCGATTTTACATAATCTCGAAATTGAATCCGCAATATTTTCTTTCCCCGGACGGTAAATTACTTTAAATTTATATGATTGAAGCCTAAGCAGCCACCGTTCAATCCTAGCCGGTGGTTTAGACATTGGTTTAAATATCGCTTCAAGCGGCTTATGGTCCGTTACCAATTCAAACTCCAACCCAATTAAGTAAAAGTAAAACCTTTCTACAGCCCAAACCAGTGCCAAACTTTCCTTCTCAGTTTGGGAATACCTTTTCTCAACATCCGAAAGGCTTTTACTGGCGAACGAAATTATGTGTACTTCGTTGTTAGAGTCGAATTGAATAAGAACGGCGCCAAGGGCTACTGGACTAGCGTCTGCAATTACTCTAGTCCGATTTTGTTGGTTAAAGTACGCTAAACTTGGTATGGTCGATAAGAGCTGTTTCAGTTTTTCGAAGCCTCTTTGTTGTGGGGCACCCCACTCAAACTTAGAATTTAACTTTAGTAAGCTCCTCAAAGGGTCTGTTATATCAGCCACGTCTGGGATGAATTTCGATACGTAGGTAACTAACCCCAGAAAACTCCTGGTTTCTTCTTTTGTTTGTGGTGCCCTAAAATCAAGAATCGTTTTTATTTTGTCTGGATCGGGAAGTATGCCAGCATCCGATAGTATGTGCCCCAAAAACTTGAGTTTTGTCACACCCCATACGCATTTCTCATGATTAAGTAATATATTATTTTTTCTGCATACCTCAAGTACCGTTTTTACACATGAATCGTGCTCTTCTTTAGTGCTTCCATATATAATCACGTCATCAATGTAATTTAAACAATTTCTGCATGTTGATAATAACTCCTCCAAAACGCGTTGAAAAATCTCCGGAGCAGAGCTAATGCCAAACATAAGTCTCTTGTACCGAAATAATCCCTTGTGGGTTATGAAAGTGGTAATCTCACGACTTGATTCCTCAAGCTCCAATTGATGATAAGCCCATTTGAGGTCTAGGCGAGAAAAGAACTTGGCTTCCTTTAACTTTGTCATGATGCTATCGAACGTTGGGAGTGGGTAGTTTTCGCGCAAGACCGCCTGATTAGCCCTACGCATATCCACACATAGGCGTATTTCTCCACCCTCTTTGAAAACAGCAACAATTGGTGAAACCCAACCGCATGGCCCCGTAACCGGCTCGATAATGTCTTTGGCTAGTGCTTCGTTTAACTTGTCTTCGACCTTTCTCTCAAGTGCAATTGGGATACGACGTACTGGTTGCTTAACCGGTTTTATGGCCGGATCCACCGACAATTTGATTTTCACATTTGAAATTTTAGGAAACGGCTGCATCATCTCAACGTTGTTCACCCCCAGACCCAATTGTAATACTTTAAGCTGGATGGCAGTATCGCGACCAAGCAAAGATTGCTTGCCATCTTTAATAACGTAGAAAGTGGCGATCTTTTCTGATTGTTTCCTGACCCCCACTGGTGCCTCAAAAACATACAGAACTTCCAAAAGCTGATTGGCCGCGTATGCTTTAAATTGATTTACAGTTTCAGTGCGAATGTTCCACCTAACCGCTTTGCTACTTTCCAATTCGTCCCAGGCTTGTTGACTTAACAAATTAAACCGCGAGCCCGAGTCTATAATCATAGTGACTTCGTGCCCCCCGATGTTGCATTTTATAAACTCATTCATTAACGTAGAAGTTTCTACCTGAAGACAATCATATTCACCTGAGTTGTCTGAAAAATCGTCTTCGAGTTTCCCAACACACCTTACCTTTGATGGTTGAAACTTCCTTTGTTTTGAGGTACCCGACCCCGCTTCTTCATATTTCCGCTTTAAGCCTTTAGTTTTGCATTTCCGAGCATAGTGCCCCGCTAACCCACATTTGTTACATTTCGATTTCTTTGCCGGGCAGTTTGTGTCAAAACTCACATGACCAAGTTGACCGCATCTGGAACACTCACCACCACCTCGTCTACCCTTTTGCATAGTTGAATATACTTTATTAACCACTTCACTATCCTGCTTAGAAATCATGCTTTGCGATTGCCTTTGGATTTGTTCATTAATCTGGCCCGTCTCAATAATTTCATTTAAGCTTTGCTCCTTTTCAAGGAGACGTTTCCTCAAATCTACGCTAGCCCAAGAATCAATAATTTTGTCCTTCAAAGCAATGTCTTCGATTTCACTTTTGGTTTCACCAAAACAACATTTAGAGGATTGGTGTCTCAAACGCAATAAAAATTTGTTAAATGGTTCTCCTTCCAATGGCGCAATGCTTCTAAACAGATGCCGCTCGAACGTTGAATTTCGCTTTGGTGTAAAGTAATTGTTCAACTTTTCGACCAAAACCTTGAACACATCAACCTTATTTTCAGCGTCAGCTTCTACCAGAGCGCCAGGAGTATTGAAAATAACTTCCTGCAGTTGAGGTCCACCTAAATGAAGGAGTTTGCTTTTTTGTCTAACCGCGTCTTTTATATCTTCTGATTGAAGGTACAAAGTGAAGGACCTTAGCCATTTTTCCCACTCACTTCGTAATAGCGACTTGTCGATGCTATCGCAAAGGAATGGTCTCATTTCAGTTGTCATATCGCCTAGGAAATAATAACTGATTGAGAAATTTTTTTTTTTTTGTTAATTCCCTTGCACCAAAATCCTCACCTGATTTTCCGATCAAATTTGGTTCACAGTTTAACTAACTGCGCCCTTGTTATTAATGCGACCAATTGAATGGACTGCCCCTTGCTCCTTCTACCAGAGCGCCACCTTCCAGGACCAATCTAATGGACGCACTGAATTATCTACAACAAAATGTAAACTTTTAAATTAAATCTTTGCATACCATTATTTCCAATTTAATGGAATGACATTTACCAATTGAATGGCCGATTTTCTAATAATCTTTCCGATTTTTCCTTTTCTATTGCGTCACTCTCCTTGCTTTTCGTTTGCACACCAAACAAAATGGCTGATGCAATGGTATTCGCTTTATCGAAAAATACAATTTTTACCACGTGGATTCTTTTTTTCCATTAACTATCTAAAAGAAGGAAGAGTTATTGGTTTTAATGTTTTACATATACCTTTATTGTAGAGGATCCCATCCTCGTCGCCAATGTAACAACCTACCCATCTGATAATTAATATACATTAATTAAATTCCAATTTTGAACGCTCGTCTCTTTATTTCGTGTGTTTGCTACGCTACCGTCTGACAACGAATACCCCGAATCCTACTCTCAATACATACATACATACATACACGGTGACAGGTGTTATTACTTATAAGGTGTCTAGACGCCGCTTTCATTTACGGGTCTCCA